>PVLD010009252.1:0-78205 GCA_004027595.1 Dinomys branickii | reverse complement strand
CGTGCTATGGGTGGGGGCGGGTCCAGACCATGTGGCTCCAGCATTACCGTTCCCCACCCCTTGCAGCTGGGCAATGGGTCTCCGAAGCTGAAGCTACGAATGCCGAAACGAGGGCGTGGGCCAGAGGTGTGCTTGGAGCGGCAACCTCCTCCCTCTCTATCTCGTCTCCCTCCAACTGCGCCATGTCAGATCTGCGATCTCTTCCTCCAGAGGAGGTTCTGCTTAGACTTTCCAAGGGTTTCACTTCCTATCTCAGTTCCCTCCCGAGTTCAGGATATCCACCTGCCTCCTCTCTGTCCTTCACATGTTGCTATATTGCCGTGTCTGAGTGGCATTCCTCCGGGAGGTTCTCTCTCTGCTGCCCACCCGGTCACCATGGGTTCATATAACGTTCATATATGCAAGCAGTATGGAGACTCTCTTGTTGCTCGCATCAGTAGTCTGGGGTGAGTCTTAAAGCCTGTGGACTCGTCCCATTGCTGTCAGGAACAGGTGGTGATTGCGCAGGCCGCCGAGGCTCAAGGTGCTCACAGAGGGCGTTCAGGGTGAGAGCCGAAGCCCAGTAACTCAGTTCATGCTTCCTGCTTGATGCTGGAGTGAGAAGGGCATGGTGTCCTGTGAGCCACCTCCATCTGCAGCTCTCTCTTGCTGTTGTGCTCCACCTTTTGTGTTTTGTGATCTTGTTTTGCTCTTTTGGTTCTAGTGAGCCTGTTTTTTGTTTGTTTCCCTCTCTTAAGCCTATTTCTCTCCTTGGATTCTCTTGTGTGCACATAGCCACAAGTCTCCTCTTACCTCCTATACGATGCGTTTTCCTGCTTCCTCGGTCCCTGTTCAGATGCCAAATGCTGTGTCCTGCACAGCTCTCAATGTTCCCAGGGTGAGGATGGTAAGAGGATGGAGAAAAAAGGACAAGAGTTGGAAGACAGAAAACAGAGGCCATGTGGAGCCCTCTCCCCTGAAACGAAGGAAGGAAGGGAGAAGGAGGAAGAGGAGGAGGAGGAGAAGGAGGAGGAGAGAGCTCCAGTGGCCCTGCAGGTTGTTTACACATGTGGGAAGCTGAACATCCTGTGAGACCTCTCTGCCTAGTAGCTTATCCCATGGCTTGTCTCAGGCGCGTGTTCTTGAAGTGGCCTTGACCAGATCTCCAGCTTCAGCCACTCTCCACACAAAGCAGCCTTGACTGTAGACTGAGAACCTATCTCAAAAAAAAAGAAATGAAAATTAGCCATGCATGGTGGTGCCTGTCTGTAATCCCAGCACTTGGGAGGCTGAGGCAGGAGGATCATTGACAGTTTGAGACCAGCCTGAGCTACAAAGTGAGCTCAAGGCCAGCCTGAACTGCATAGTGAGACCCTGTCTCAAAAAGACGAAAGAAAGAAAGAAAGAAAGAAAGAAAGAAAGAAAGAAAGAAAGAAAAAGAAAGAAAATTAACTTCCCTCTTGGTGAACTTGGTGAACCCTCATGGAGCCTAACGCTAAGTGGTAAGGAGTGGCTCCCCAGGGGCTCTCACTTTTGGGAGCACACACACTGTGCTTTGGCTCCATGGTGTCCAGTACTGTGCAGAGGCTCTCGGGCTCCTAGACGGGGACCTGTGGCCGAGCGCGGAGTTTGTATCCTTCCTGAGAGCCCAAGTGCTGTCAAGCTGCTATGTTTTTGGAAGAGTTACCACTAGTCATAGCATGGAAAAATAGAGGGTGGCGGTGGG
The DNA here is from genome assembly GCA_004027595.1 of Dinomys branickii. Classification (NCBI taxonomy): domain Eukaryota; kingdom Metazoa; phylum Chordata; class Mammalia; order Rodentia; family Dinomyidae; genus Dinomys; species Dinomys branickii. The sequence goes on along the minus strand of PVLD010009252.1, from coordinate 76,500 downwards.
GTCGTTGTGACCTAGAACTGAGCAAAATACTTCTAATCGGTGTGGCCAGCTGGCCTTGGGACGGGGCCTGGGGCGGAGGGGGGTTGCTCGAATCTTCCCAGCTCCACATGTGCTCACTTGCGCTGACAGGCAGAAACTGGAGGTTAAGCTCTGTCACGGCAGAACTGCAGGGGGCCCAGGCTGTGGCCAGAGGGCTGTGGAGAAAGCCAGGTCCGCAGGGCCCTCCCAGTACTTGGTCAGAGATGGTGTGAGCTGCTCTGTGACGCTGTGCTCCTGCATACCAGCCCTGTTATGGCGCTGCAGATGTGCATGTTTGTGTAAGACAGGACATTGCTATGTAGCCCAGGATCCTCCTGCCTTAGCCTCCTGAATGCCCAAACTGCAGATTGCACCAACAGATGCATGGGTGACCAAACCAGTTTAGCATCCAGTGAGGCTCCTGAGGCCTCTGCCAGACTCACTGCCCCGTGCAACTAAGCTACTTAGGAAAACGTGAGCCACACCCCCTGTGTGCACACACTTGCACACCTCCGCTGCTCATGGGTGTGAGGGGTTCCCACAGGCTCCACAGCACCCTCTGTTGCCAGAGCCCCTCGTTCCCAAGCGTTCCTCCCATCTCCCCGCACACTGCAGGGGGAGGTTTCACATACTACAGGCCTCAGGCATTCCTTTACCGTGCATGTGATCCTTCACCCTTGTAATCCTAGCACATGGGAGGTTTCGGCCGCCAAGGGTCCCGACGGTCCCCGGGAGTCCCCGTGGGAATGGCTCAGAGGAGCGGTGTGGCTTCCCACCCCCTGAAAGTAACTACAGCTTTGTTCTTCAAAAGTCTGTTAAAATAACGTTTGACGAGTCCCCGTAGGAAGTGGCGATGGTCGTAGCCCTGCAGGGCCGTGTGTGTGGACACAGCACTCCTAACTCTCCCTCTGCTGTGTCTCCTCCTCCATCACTGCTCTCTTCCTGTTCACAAAGGATCTGTCTCCCTGCTTCCCATCACCTGTCTTTTACTTTGCTCTTTGTTCATATTTGGGGTTTCTCATATAAGAGAAATCACGCAGTATTTCAGCTCGTGTGTCTGATTTACTTTACCTAGCATCACGGTCTCAAGGTACATCCACTGCCTACAATGACTCGTTTATCCTTCTCTCTGGCAGTGTAGTATTCCATGGTGTGAACACATTTCCTGTGGCCATTCAGCGGTCCATGAACAGGCTGCTTCCAAAGTTTAGCTATGATGAATTGTGCTTTATGGAGCAGGATGTGGTGGCCTATGGCTGTTATCCCAGCAGTCTGAGAGGCTGAGGCAGGAGAACTGCACATTTGACCTCAGCCTGGAGAACTTTGCAACTTAGTCTCAAAAAAATTAAAAAAGGGCAGGAGATGCAGGTCAGTGCACAGGTCCTGGGTTTAGTTCCAGGACAAGAAAACAAGACCGCCCCCCCCCATGTTTCCCTGGCTTTCTCTGCTTTGCCCTGCCTTTGTCCCACTGGGGACTGATGGCCTGTTCTGTTCCTTCTCTCCTCCCTTGACCCAGGGCCGCCTGTGTCGGAGGGGCACACAAGTTGCCTGGGAGCTCTGTTCCTCAGGTGGGGCCAGTGCCTGGCACAGTACGGGTTTGTTTCTCTGGGCGCTCAGGAGAGACACTGCCCATCTAGCTGTGTTGTGTAGCCCAGACTGGCCTTGAACTCCAAGCTAGTCTCCTGCCTCAGCCTCCCAGAGTGCTGGGATGACAGCGTGCCGGCTGCACATTTCCTGGGCGCGGCGATATCCTCGCCATGGATCTTTGTCTGTGGCTTTGTACTCCAAGTCCCGTTGCCTTCCGGTGGCTGCAGAGGGCTCTCTGAGAGGAACGGTTAAACAGATCGGCCTGTACCTGAGCGGGGAGCACCGTGACCCGCTGCGCTCCGGTTCTGAGAAACACAGGGCGGTCCTCGCCTTCTGAGGCGGCGAGCTGGGCGGCGGGCCTCACTGGCACAGTGCCCCCGGCGCTTCGCTGTGTGCGTGCGTCGCGGGGGGAGCGCCTCTCCCTCTGGGTTCCCCCGCCCCCAGCTGGTGTCTGGCCGACCCGCTGGCTCCACGGGGCGCCAGGCGCACCCCACCTTCCTGGCCCGGGATCAAAGCGCAGCGAAAAGGAGGCGGCGCCGGGCGCTTCCTGTCCTCCGAGCTCAGCCGGCTCCCGCCCGCTCGCTTTCGGGGCTGCCTGGCCTGAGCGGTCCCCCAGAAGGTACCGTGTGCGGGACTTGGGAAGCGGACGCCACTCTGGGAGCTCAGCGGCTCCCGCTGGGGTCGGAGCGGCGGACATGGGGCGCGGGCTTTGATGAGGGGGCCCGCGCGAGGTCACCCTGCGCTGTCCGAGGCTGCGGAGCGTCCGTGGGCACGAGGAGCGCACGGCGTCATTGGGAAAGAGCCTCCTGGTGGGCCCTGCAGCAAAGCCGAGCGGGGATCGCTCCTCCTGGCGTTTGCGCTCCAAGTTCCCCGCTATCGTTCGTTACTCGCCGCAATATCGGAGAGGGGGCTGGAGGGAGTTGCTGGCGTCCTGGCTCTGCTCCCTGAGCCGCGGAGGTGTCTCCGAGCCTGCGCTCCAGGTCTCCGCCCGGCCCAGCCTCGCCTCTCCCACCAGCACCTGCCCCGCTGGCGCGCATCTGCATCAGAATGCGGCTTCCTGCGCCTCACAGAGCTCAGAGGAAGCGTCCCGCAGGCTTAATGCCTTTATGGCCACGTCGTATATCTGCGGCTGCTGGGGCTCCCAGGTCCCTGGGGTCCCCGCCTTGGGGAGCGCGGGGGTGGGGGCTGCTGTGAGCCCTTTCGGTTTAAACTTTGGACTCAAAAAGAAGAAACCCGACGGGGACGTTGCCTCCCAAGTCTGGTCATGGAGAGGCCAAAAGAGGGGTCGGGATGGAGTTTGGGGTGCTCGGGGGAGACTCTTGGCAGGGGAGGGTCTGTCACCTACACTACTGCCCTGCAGGCCGGGGAGGTGGCTGGGGATTCGGGACAGCAGTGCCCCCTTGCAGGGTGGCAGGAGGTCCGGACAGATCTGGAGTGCGCAGAAAGCAGAGGAGGCTGTGGCGGGGTGGGCACCCCACCTTATCTGTCTCTGTCACCCCAGGCAGACCCTGGGGGTCCATGTAGGGGCCTGAACATCCCACTGTTCATGCCCGAGGCCACCTGGGTTTGTTGTCCCTTGCTGTCATGCCTGCACTCAGGGGGCTGAGGCGGGAGTATCCCTGTGAGCTTGAGGCCAGCCTGGGCTGCATAGCCATACGCTGTCTCAAAAAACCCCAAAATAGAAATGTATTTTATTAGCACACGTTTGCAGGGCATAGTGAGTACTTCCACTGCAGGGAGTGAACGTGAGTACATGCTATGTCCCAGTTCCTCCCTCCTTTCCCCCTCCCTCCGTCTCTGGGTCTCCTGCTCTTTTGCTAAAGGTCTGTCTTCTTGTTTCCTATGATCTACCTTTTATTTCACTCTTCAGTTATACTTTGGGTGTCTCATACAAGGGAAACCCTGCAATGCGGGAGCTTGTGTGTGTGATTTATGTCACTTAACATTATGGTCTCAGGGTGCACCCGGTTTTCTACAAATGACTCAAGTTTATCCTTTGTGGCAGCATAGTATTCCATGGTGTATAAATGTCACATTTTCTTTATTCACCCAGATGCTGATGGATATACAAGCTGCTTCCAAGATGTAGCTACAGGACTGAGAGTTGGAGGGTGCAGGGCTCACTGTGATATGATGTCTTTAGCTCTCAGACACAGAACCCCCCTCAGCATGTTCCCCAGAAGATGCTCTGCGAGGTACCTGCAGCCCCAGGGAAGGCTCACGCTATTCTGCACCATCCTGGCGTGTTCCCTGCCATTCCTCTCCATCTCTGCCTGCCCTTCTGCCTCCCTGCACTCCTCTGCACTCCTGTCAGCAGCCAAGGGTGCAGCCCCAGCCTTGACGTCCCCTCCTGGGTCCCCTGGGAGTGACAGGCCCTGCCCTTCCCAGCTCCCCCTTGGAGCCAGCCTTGGAGGCAGAGCTGCGTCCTGAGCAGGCCCAGCTTCCAAGAAACTGTCCATGGGGCTGGGGCAGACCCAGCTACACTGCTACTAGGGGTGGCCTGGGGGTGGCGCAGAGTCTCTGTCTCTGGCAGCTGTCCTGGCCTTTGAGGAGCAGGCCCCATGTGTGTTTCCTGTGACCCTGAGGGACCAGGCCAGCCCCTGACCCCTCCAGGGAGAAGAGGGAGATTGACTTTTTGTCCAGGTGCTTTGCTGTAGGGGACCCTCCCTGGATGCTGTAGGAGGGGCCCCTTCTGGCTGTGAGTGCTGCAGGGGACAATCGTGTGTCCAGCAAGGGCACCTGGGCTGGAAGAGGTGACACTCTAGTCATCATCTGGGGCCTACGGGACAACCACAGAGGTGTCCACTTGGCGCTCCCAGACCCTGGGTTGTGGATCTGATGGCTTTTTTGTTTTGGTTTTAGAGACAGGGTCTCACTGTGCAGCCTATGCTGGCTTTGAACTTTCCGTGATCCTCCTGCCTCAGCCTCAGGAGGGCTGGGACAACAGGTGTGCGCCACCTCACCAGCTTCATTTGGGTTTTTCAGCTCTGACCATAGCTGGGCCCTCCTTGGTCCGTGTGTTTAGCTCTCTCCAGGTCAAGTCCAGGGTTCTGAGGAGCCAAGGGCAGATGTGCACCTGCGCCCTGGCCTGCCGCGTCCCCAGCTTGAGCCCTCCTTGCCTGGCAGGTGCGGTGGTTGCTGGGCCCTCTGTGTCAGACAGAGTACCACCGGCTTGGGTGAGGCTCCCATGCCCCGTGTCACTTTCAGATCAGCATCTGGAAGTGACCAAAGCGCCACCAGATCTCAGCTGGCCTGCGCGCCTGTCCCCAGCAGTGCAGGTCTGCGGCTGTGATCCCAAGCGCGCCCTTAGTGTGGACTGTGGGGCTTCTGCCCTGCCTCTGTGTGCTTCACATGGTAAAGCCTGGCAGAGTCGCACACCTGAATCCCACGGCTCTGGGAGGCTGAGGCAGGAAGAGGGCAACTTAATGACTTCCCAAGAGTTTGACTCAAAATTAAAAAACAAAAGGGCGAACCTGCAGCTTGGTGGGAAAACACTATATTCAGTCCCCATTCCCACAAACAAACATAAACAACAACAGAAAAAAACAAAACAAGCTGCTTCGGGTTTGTTTAGCGTTGCAGGGATTTCTCTTTCTCTCCGAGTTTAAAAATTTTCTCTTTTGTTCTTTTTGCCTAGGGCACAACCTGCAGCCTCCACTGTCCTTCCCTTTTCCACTTCTTTTTTTTGAGAGAGAGTCTTGCTGTGTAGCCCAGGCTGGCCTCAAACTCAAAGCGATCCTCCTGCCTCAGCCTCCCCAGTGCTGGGATGCCAGGTGTGCACCACCATGCCTGGCTGTGCTTCCGTTTATTTTCCTTCCTGAGGATTTGTGTCTCTTTGGAACTGATCATCAATAACCCAAGCTTCTCAAACCCCAAGTAGGCAGTAGGTCAAGAAAGCTGGCAGAAGCCAGCTTAGTGGCGAATACTTGTAGTCCTGGCACTCTGGGAGGCTGAGGCAGGAGGGTCCCAAATTTGAGGGCCCAGTCTGGGTGACATAGCAACTTATTGAGACCTGTTTCAAAACATAAAACAGAAAAAGGGCAGGGGATGTAGCTTCACACAAGGGCCTGGGTTTCATCCCCGCTTCTGCCAACGGAAGCAAAATATAGATAGACAGGGTCTCTCAGATGGGGCTGTGGGTGCGGGGCCCCAACCTCGTCACTCTTCAGCGTTTGCTGTTTGCTGGGCTGATCCCTGCCGGGTCCTCCTGCAGCTCATTCCAGGCCATCAGCAGAGCTGGCGAGGGGTCCTGCAGCAGGAGTCCAGGCCGAAGGTGGAAGGAAGTGCTTATGGGTTTCCACTGCTGCTGGTGTGGAGAGAGGGGCAGGAAATCCGCACAGGCATGAGTGCCTTTCCCTGCCTAAGCGAAGCTGCAGCTGCTGCAAGCACCACAGGCCGCCTGGGAGCTGCTGCTCTAGCTGCAGAGCGGGGAGGCCTGACCCCTCGGTCCTGAGTTGCAGGGATGGCAACAGTTTGCTGGTGTCCAGCCTGGCCCTGGACGAGGCAGGGACAGTGTCAATGCAGCATCTTGTGTAGTCAAATGCACGGCGCACAAGAAACACCAAGGTGCGGAAGCATCAGATCACCCAGTATGTTTCCTTTCCTCCCTGGAAGAGCGTTTGTACTTTTCTGTTCTGGTATCTGTAGTACTTTTTGTAAAATGACATCAGGTATCTGTCAAAAAGGAACCATCAATATGTTTAAAAGCCCGAGTGTGATGGCCCAGGCCTGTAATCCCGCCACTCTAGGAGGCTGAGGCAGGAGGATTGCAAATTTAAATCTGGACAACTTAGCAAGAACTTATCTCAACAAAATTAAAAAAAATTTTTTTAAAGAGTTGAGGAGTTAGCTCAATGGGAAGGCCCTAGATGTTCAATGCCCAAGGCTACAAATAATGAAAACATTAAAAACAATGGGCAAGTCTGTCAGAGTAGCCCACAGTGGGCAGGAGAGTTGGGGGATTGGTTAGTATCAGCTATGGGGGTTTTTTAGGGGTGATGAAAGTGTTCTAAAACAGATTATATCAGAGTTGGGCAGTGGCATCCACCTGTCATCCCAGCACTTAGGAGGCTGAGGCAGGAGGATCACCACAAGTTCAAGGTCAGCCTGTCTGTGAGCCTGTGAGACCATTTGAAAAAAACAAAACAATAACAAAAAATTTGATTGTATGATGGTTGCACAACACTGAAAATCCCCCAAACCATCGAGTTGTGTATGTTGTTACATGAATTATGTTCCAGTGAAGCCGCTATAGAAAAAAAAAAGGGTAGTGTTTACCTCTGGGGCAGACTGGGTGATTTTTCTGCCCCCTTTTGTAAGCCAGGCTTTGCAGCTGTGACTGTGTGTGATGGAAAGACTCGCTAGACTGGGGAGAGCTAATGGGCAGCAGGCGCAGAAAAGGGCAGTCATTGGTCGGGCTGCGGGGACAGGCTCTGTCTCTGGCCTCCGTGGGGGGCAGGAGCAATTTCTAGGCAGCTCCGCCTGGGACGGGCTAGGCCAGGCAGTGCTGGCCTGGCGAGGGTTGTTACTTATACAACTTCCTGCAGTCTCCCTGCAGAGCCGAGCGCCTCTCCTGTGAGTCCTTCTCCCTCCTGCTGCACTGCGGGCTGCAGTCACAGATGCTGCTGTGAGCCCGGCTGCTGCCACCTGTCCGAGATGGGGAACTCCTATGCTGGCCAGCCGAAGAGCACACGCTTCGAGGAGGTGCTGCATAGCTCCATCGAGGCCTCACTGCGCTCCAGCAGCCTGGTGCCGCGGCCCATCTTCTCCCAGCTCTACCTGGAAGCCGAGCAGCAGCTCTCCTCGCTGGAAGGTAGGGGCACCAGGGGTTGGCTTTGCTTTTGCTGTGCGGTAGACGCGAACGCCTTCCTGTGCCACCCTGAGCCGGGAACGTTGAGACCAGCAGAAAGGAATTGTGCACTGCTTGTCTGTAAAGGAGTTTTAGCCCACGAAGAGAGTGAAATAAAACTTAGGGTTCTGAAGTGGCCTGTCTTCATACTCGCACGAGAAGGCTCCATGTTCAGGCTTTAAGTGAGAAATTCTGGCATACCTTTGGGCCTGTCTGTATACCTGTTCTCCGTCCGGTGATTTGGAGCCCTACCTTTGTGAAGGTGTTTACATAGTTTCTTATGATAGCAGCCACAGGGAGCGCTTTAGAAACTTTTAAGAACCAGGAGCAATATTTCATACATTCATCCATGTGTGGAGAAGAAATAAATAGATCGTCTTCAGGCTCAGCGGTGACTTTAGGATTTGCTTAACTAGCCAGAGAATCAATCATTGTAGCTTTTAATCGCTGTGTGTTTTTATGTCTACAGTAAACCTGAAGCTATCTATAGTATGAGACAGCTGCGATTTTCGAATTTCTGTTTGTAAGCGTATGCCTTATTTCTTTATTTTTTTGAGAGAGGGTCTCACTTTGTAGTTTGGGCTGGACTTGAACTCACTATGTAGTGCAGCCTGGCCTCGAACTTGCAGAGATCTGACAGTTCTGTGTCCTAGCAGGGAAGGCCCCCTGGCTCCTTTTAAAATGTGCTTGCCAGCCGGAGTGGTAGCACAGGTCTGTCATCCCAGCACTCTGGGAGGCCGAAGCAGGAGGATGGCAAGTTGGAGCCCAGCCTCAGCAATTTAACAATTTAGTGAGATCCTGTCTCAAAATATAAAATAAATAAAGGGAGCTGAGGATGTTGCTCTGCACAAAGGCACTGGATTCAATCCTCAGTCCTGTAAAACCAAAAACCAACCAAACAGAAAAGTCCATATTAAATTGACTTTGCCAATGGCATAACTGAGGACCCAACCGAGCTGAGTCTGCGGCTAGGAACACACTACATCCTGGTCCACACAACAAATTAGGAAACCCAGGCATTGTCTGGTACTCTCACAGAAAAGACCAACGTAACACCACCTCGACATGGCGGGGGTTCAGACGTCCTTAGCAAAGACTTCTGAGCCTCCATGTTTGGGCAGCTGATTTTGGGGAGACACTGAATTCTGTGGTGTTGCCCGCTGAGAAGCTGCTAAGGCTCTGTGAGGAACAGCAGGCCTGAGGCTAATTTAGGACATTTGAACGGCCTCTGAAAGTCTATAAAGCTTTTTCCTGCCCTCCCTCCCTCTTCCGCTTTGCTAAATGTCACCCTACACCCAGCACTCAGCCCAGGCCCTGTCTTGTGTGGCCTGAATCCTGAGCAGGCGGATGAGGGTGATTCCCTCCTTGGGTCTGCCCGGCTTCAGCTGTGCCCGCCTCCTCCTTTCGGCTGTCCCCGGAATTTTTATGGCCAGGGCTTGGGAGCATGGACTCTTGGGCTGTGTTAGCATTTTAGGTTCCAAGGGGTCTTAGTGCTATGTTCTTTGCATGTGGACTCCCACCTGCTTCTGGGGCAGGTGAGCCTTCCCATGCGTTCAGGCTTTTTCAGGAGGAGGGCTGCCCAACCTGAGAGTGTGCCGCATGGTGAGTGGAGTTTGTATTAATTAAACTGGCCACAGACGCTCCTCAAATCTGCCAGCTGTCTCCCAGTTTCTTCTCTGGGAAGAAAACAGAACTGAATGTAACCCCGGAGCTCCGGTCCCGGGCCCCAGGCTCCCATGTTTTGCTCCCACCCGACCTGCTGCTGGCTTTGTCTGCCACCCAGGACCTCGGTGACACCAGTCTGGCGGTCAGTCTGGCTGGCTACTGATCCCATCAAAGGCACTGGAATGTCTGGGGCAGACCTTTGACCTTTAATCCTTCTCCTTCTGCCTACATGGCAAGCTCTTTGACTCCTGGAGTCCTGAGTCTGGATTCCTAAGCACTCCAGATTCCTCAGCAAGGCTGCTCAGTTCCCGCACCCTTAGCCCAGCCCCGATGTGAGGTGACTGTTTCTCTCCGGGATTTTTTCTCCCTTTTCTACCCTAATAGGAGAGGCCCATGATGTGGTGTGACTCCCTGGAAGTCCTGGAGGGTTGGCTTTGCAGAGAGAGCAGTATTATTATTATTATTAATTATTATTATTATTATTGAGACAGGGTCTCGCTGTGTAGTGTAGGCTGGACTTGAACTCACTATGTGGCGCAGGCTGGCCTTGAACTCATAGTGATCCTCCTGCCTCAGCTTCTTGAGAGGCTGGGATGACAATATGTGCACCACCATGCCTGGCCTGTGGGCGTCTTCGACCAGATGGGCACTGGGAGGTTACATGCCTGGGGCTGGGAAATCCATGCCAGCTTTGAGGTGCTTTTGCCACCTAGCTGTCAGCATGGGGCCCACTTCACTCAATAGCGCTCCAAGGGCTTCTGTCACTGTCCTGGGCTGCAGCAGCAGCAGCAGGGGCCCAAGCTCTGCAACTTGAGTGAGGATTTTGGGGTGGGCTCCAGGGTGGATGAGGGGACAGCACAGCCAGGGAGGAGCAGTTGCCTTCGTGTCAAGGGAGGAAGATTTCTATCCCAAATGTCTCAGAGAAAAGAAGTCAAAGCCTTAAGAGTGCCCATATCCATGAAGGTCCCTGCTCTCAGGGCAATGTGAGGCCAAGCCGCGGGCAGTGCTTGGTTGTCCTGAGCTCTGTGTCTCTGTGTGGCATTGTGCTAGGTGCCCGGGTATAGGGATGGAGGGGGAGACCTGTCCTCCAGGCACTTGGGATGCCCTGGAGGTCCAGGTCACAGCAGTGACAGAGTAGTAGGATTTCCGTGACCATTTCCAGGCTCTCTTGGCCACATCTATCTTTTCCATTCCTCCCAAGATAATGTTTCCCTTAACTACTTTCCTAAAGCCAGAGAGACAGGTCCTGTTCTAGAATGTTCTGGAACACTCTGGAGTCTTCTGGATCATTCTAGAGGCTTCTGGAATGGCTTTTTGTGTGTATATGTGTGCCACACTTGGGTGTGTTGGTTATTTAGAGCAATGTACAGACACAGCCTTCCCTTGGAGAAAAACAACAATGTGGCGTTTGACAGCTTTCTATTCCCCATTTAGATGGGTCACACTACTGGTATTTTATGTTCTGAACTAACTGGTTTAGTTTAGTGGGGAGAATGCCAGCTTGGGCGTCAGCACTGCTGGGGACATCAGGCTCTGACACAGCTGTTAAGCTGCTGTGGGTCACTCTCTGGAGCTCTCTGACCCTCAGACTCTGTGAAATGTCTACATACACCATGGTACCTCATGCACAATTTTTTTTTTTTATATATATTAACAGTTGCATCCAGTGCTTCCCACTGGATGCAAACTTCATATAGCTTTTTATGTTGAGACAATGGGTAGCTACCTCAGTGAGCTGCCCAGGCTGGCCTTGAACTGCCATCGTCCTGAGCCCTGCTGGTTCAGTCCCCAGGGTCCTGGGCTGCTTCCAGGGAGAGGACCCAGATGGCAGCTGCCTTGCAAATCTTTGCTCTTCTTGCCTCCACCCAGGGGGCAGTCAAGCAGACAATGAGGAAGAGGAAGAGGAGGGAGAGAGTGGGCTGGAAACCAATGGACCCTTGAACCCCTACCCACTGGCTCCTCCTCCTGAAGGATGCTGTACCACAGATGGTAAGTCTCTACTGACCCGCCTTTTATAATTTTACTTTTTTAATTTTTTGAGACTTTGAACTCTTGGCAATCCTCCTACCTCAGCCTCCCAAATGCTGGGTCTTCAGTGTGTGTACCATACCCGGTATCTGCTAGCTCTCTTGGGCACCAGCCCAGCCCAGCACCTGCAGCAGAGTGTTCTGCTGGACTGTGGCTAGACTTGCACCTGGAGCCACAGGCACTGTCCATGCCTGTTCTGTGTCCCTGGCTCCCATGGTTGGTGCCACCCAGCAGTAGGTGCTATGCCTGCTCACGGCTGTTCCACGCTCTGTGGCAGTCTTTACTAGGTGTGACTGCTGCCACTGAGCACCATCTAAGGGAGAGGCATCTCATAAAAAATGATGCTGTGTCCTCATCCACCTCAGTCACTGGATCTGGCACCATGTGACTTCTGCCTGTTCTGCAAAGTCACAATGACCAGGAAAGGTGTCTTGGTTACTTTTCTCTCATTGCTGAGACAAAATACCTCATGCTCAAAATTAAGAAAGGAAAGGTTTATTTAGCTCACAGTCTGTGAAGGTTTCAGTCCATACTTGGCTGGTTTCAAGGCAGAGTGGCACATGGCCGAGGGCAACAGTTCTTGGCAGCTAAACAGCAAAGCAACAAGAGCAAAAGGGAGGAGTGGCGGGAGCAGCCTCTTTCTCTCTCTTACATAGGCAAACCACCCACCCTAGGGCAATGTGACACTCACACCCATAATCGGGACTGCAGGAGGATTTGGGGGGACCTGCATGAGGATTTGAGGGGAACTGCATGAGGATTTGAGGGGACAAGCAGACACAAGCCACAACAAAAGGGAAACATTTTAAATCCTTTCAGGACATCAAGGCAGCCAGAATGTTGCAGCTACAGACCCTCAGAAAAGAGGACTCCAGAGTTGCTACAGAAAGCAGCAAGGACAATGGGACAAGTGTGGTCAAAGTGAGGGGATTTTAAGGGGATTCACGGCAGTGTGTCTTTCACTGTAACACATTTGTGAAAGTGTACACTGAATATTTTGATTACACCTTATATTATTTAGCTCTTGCTCTGGAGATGTGCAGAGAAATGATACAAGAGCCCTCACTGAGTGGGGAGCCATGTGCTCTGTACCTCAAGTGGTACATGCTAGGGTTGGGATAAGCCATGGTGCTCAGAGCAGAGGGAAGTTTCCAGACACAGGCTGAGACTTCTAGGAGATTTCTTCCATTGGGGCTTTGCAGGCTTTGTAGGAGTTTGCCATGAAACTTCGATGAAAGAGGCAGCCTGTGGGGTACATAGACGGGTGTGATGTCACCCCCTCAGGGAACATTATTAATTAGGTGGTGGCCCAATTCATGGAGTGATGATCAGATTGACCTTGCGGGTGCCATGTGTCTGAGCCTGCTGATTGACAGGGATGGGTCTTGGCCTCTTGGACTGCTGTTTGGGGACAGTGAGGTCCTAGAGAAAACAGAAGCAAACAGGTGCACTCGGGAGGAGGGACTGTGAGTGGCTCAGGTCCGCAGAGAGGTCGGGTCCCTGCTCCTGGAGGCTGGGGTGGTGATGCCCGCAGTTGTTCCTGTGTCCTCCCCTGGTTGGACCCCAGGAGAACAGAGCCAGGTAGAGCCTGGCCCTTTCCCTCTCCTACCTTGACAGTTGTGCAAACTTGCGTTTGAACACAAAATCTATTCTAAAGGTTCTAAAGGTACAGAGGGCCAGCATAGAGGTATATACCTGTAATCACTATGCTCTAGGAGGCAGAGGCAGGAGAATACCGTGTTCTAGCCCAGCCTTGGCAACTTAGTGACTAAGTGAGACCATGCCTCAGAATCAAAAATAAGAAAGGGATGCGGGCACTGATCAGTGAGAAGGCCCTGGGTTCCATCCCCAGAACAGAAAAAGAAAAAAACCATGAAACCATGTCTCAATTTCTTATGGATTTACCTTGCCTACATTAAAAAATATTTTTTTTGTTTTTTGAAATAGGGTCTCTGTAGCCCAGGCTGGCCCCAAACTCAGAGTGATCCTCCTGCCTCAGTCTCCCCAGTGCACACACCAGCTTGTGTACATTTTTTCATCATTGGCTTATATATTTTTCCTGTTGAGCTTCATTTGCATATTAATGTGTATGATGCAGTAACAGCAATAGATAATTTCTGTGATCTGCGTCCTGCATAACTGCTATGATTTTGTAAATGTTTCATGTTTCCTCACCCATGTCTGCAGTACACAGTGCTCACACTCCTCTAGGGACAGCGTGAGGACATCACACACTTTCCTCCTTTCCTCCCCTTTCCCTCCCCTCCCTCCACCCCTCAGTGCCCTTCTCATTTGCAGAAGATCTGGCTCCCTGTTTCCTATGAGCTCTCTTTTAATTTGCTCTTTAAATCATTTATACTTTGCATTTCTCATAGAAGAGAAACCACACGATTCTGAAGCCTGTATGTCTTATTTCACTTAACAGTGTGGCCTCCAGGCGCATCTGTTTTCATAGAGGACTCGAGCTTATCATCTGTGGCAGAGCAGTGCTCCACACAGTCGTGCTTTTCTTTCTCAGAATTCATCAACTTTGTGCCTGCCCAGGGTTAAGGGCTGTTCCTGTGCTTGCTTCTGTGACTCTGGCTCTGAGCAGCCTGGACATCGTGTGACCTTGTTATCCCTGCAGGCTTCTGCCAGGCTGGGAAGGACCTGCGTCTGGTGTCCATCTCCAGCGAGCCCCTGGATGTCCCTGCAGGCTTCCTGCTGGTGGGGGCCAAGTCGCCCAGCCTGCCTGACCAGCTGCTCGTGTGTGCTGTGGACAAGCGCTTCCTGCCGGATGACAGTGGCCACAATGCCCTGCTCGGTGCGTGCTCCTTCTCCAGATTGAGGCTGGTGGTGGCCACAGTGTGGCCTGGGCTGCCTCTGATGCCTGACTCTTTCGTGGGTTGGGGGTGTCACGTCTCTGGCCAGGGCCATGTCCTGTGGGGCATGGAAGGCCAGGGCTTTGGGGGTAAAAAAACTTACCAAGTCTGTGTAGAGAACTGTTTTGATTCTGTTTTTTTTGGTAGTGGGAGTCGAACTCAGGAAGCTTATGCCACAGAGCTATATCCCTGGCCCCACTCGAACTCAGGACCTTACACTTGCCAGGCAGGCACTTATACCACTGAGCTACATACATCCCCAGGCCCCAAGTCCGAATAAGAGAAGAAATGATGTAGATCAGAGGACACTTCCAAGGGGAACAGTGGATGAGTTCCCAAGACAGGGACCCTGTGGCCAGGGTGAGGACGGAGCTTTTTAAGGGATCAAAAACCAGGTGCAGTGGTGCATGCCTGTAGCTGCAGCACTTTGGAGGCTGAGACAAGAGGATCAAGGCAAGTCTGAGGCCAGCCTGGGCTCCACAGGGAGGCGTGGACTGAGTTAGTAAATATAGATATCTCAGAAATGTGCTCTCTGGGGCACCCTGTTCCTTGTTAATCCTCCAGGAACATCTGCACTGTTTGAATTCAAACAGTTCCACACTGACAAGGTCCTTACTGGCCTCACCAAAGGCCCCTTCGAAGGGGAGAGTTGTCTTCATCTCATGCTGTTAGGGCAGTGCTGGGGTGGGGGGATTGCTTTCCTGAGGGATTTTACCGCAGAGGGTTTTAACTCTTTTGCTGCCAATGGGTCATCACTGCAGACTAGAAGGAAAGTGGGGTTATTTTAAAATGTGACCTCTTTTGCAATGGCTACCCATTCTAGGGTCCAGGTTTCCATGTGTTTGTCACATACCTTTGCCTAAGTGGCCATCTGAGTGATGAATGGGTCACCAGGCTGGCCCTGCACTTGCTGTGATCCTCCTGCCTCAGCTTCCTGACTGCTGGGAGCGCAGGTATGCACCACCATACCTGGCTGTTTTTTTTTTTTTTAAATTCTTTGTTTTATTCTTGGAGTCTTGCTAAATTGCCCAGACTGTGCTCAATGTTGTGATTCTCCTGCCTCAGCCTCCCAAGTGCTGGGATGATAGGTATGCACCACCAGGCCTGGCTATGTCTGCCCTCAGTCACCGTACTACATGGGCCTGCGTGGGCACCCCTAGCTTTTGATCTTTTGAACAACACAAGTTCAGCATGCGCCCCTGAGACTGGGGGAACTCTGAGTTTGGACTGAGAGCCAAGAGTTCTGGGTTCTAGTCTTTCATCTGACCACAGGGTTCTGGGTGCCCCTGGGCCATGGGGTTTCCATCTGGAAATGGGAGTGGGGGTGACCACAGCCCACTGTCGGGGGAGCCTTGGAGCCCGACCTCAAGGCCTGGGGCAGACTTTGGGGCCAAAGTCTCCTCCTCACCCATGTGCACCGGGGCCTTAAACCTCAGCTCTGTGCTTGATGTAGCCCCCAGGCCCGCTGGCAGGAAATCAGCCAGTGGCATTTATGGGGCAAAGCTGGTGCCCACGCTGTGCAATGACAGGCTCGAGGGCAAGGACAAGCGGGATGGCCAGAGGCAGGTGCTTCCCTGAGGGTGTGTGACTGCCTGTGCCCCAGGCTTCCTCTCCTTTGGGAGGAGAAGGACTCTCCAGGGCCCTAAATAAGTAAATCAGGGCGGGCCTGCTCTGATCGCCAGACCCCTTCCTGCATCGGCTGGGGGGTGAGTGGCCAGGAAGTGGGGGCTTTGTTAATTGCTCTCAAAGATTCCTCCTCGCCTGCAGCCCGGCTGGCTGGTAATAATCTCGCTTTATGCTTTGAAAGCAGCTTTTTGCTCCCAGCCTGTGCACTGGGCTCTGTTTAGTTTTCCTGCAATTAAACCTGAGGCTGCTGGGACCAGGTGGTCCCAAGCCCCGCAGGGGCTTTTTAGTGACCCATAAACCGAGCTGTGGAATGTCCCGGCTTTAGGAATCTTGTGTTAGTGATGGGAAACCCGGGAAAACACAGTTTAAGTATCAGGGGTTTGACAGGAAATCTCTCAACCAGCTTAGGTGTCAGAGAAGAAAACCAGGGAGCGATCGGAAGACACCATGAATGTTTCATTAAGAAAAGCCGATGGCACAGGACACATTGCCAAGAATGACGGCCTGAGCGTGTTGGAAGGGAGGCGGAGGAGGGTTTGGGGGGATTTATGGCAATGTATCTTTTACTGTTATACATTTTAAAAACTATAGACACTTGCTATATTTTTGGGCCACACCTCCTGTCACGCTACAAGGTTCATTTCTTAGCTAGGAGTCACTGAGTCCTTTGTTCACTTGGAAAGCAGACAATTAAGACTGCCTTTATGGACTGTGTAATCTCAAAGTCTGGACATTCAGCTCCATCCGGCTCTGCCCTGGAGACCCCCCAAGTGATGAGAGATACAGGCAAATACAATCAGTAAAAGTCCCTGTCAATAGATCTTCCAACCTATGCCTGTTCCAAGAACACCTCCCTGAGATCCCAGCATTTAGAAAGGCTGAGGCAGGAGGGTTGCAAATGAGAGGCCCCCCTAGGCAATTTAGTGAGACCTTGTCTCGAAATATGAAATACAGATGGTACAAAAGGGGCCAGTGGAGCTCTCAGCGTTCAGCGGATTCCTGGGAGGCGCCCTCTCCCGAAGAGCAGAGGGATCAGAGGCCACCCTGGGGAAGGAGGAGGAGGCAGCACTATTTTTTATTTTTGTTTTTATTTTTTGTCAGCTAGAAAACAGCACCAGAGGCAGCACTAGTTAAGGCTGGTGTTTCCTGAGCATTTATCACCTGCCAGAAATTGTCCGAATTTAAAGTAGCTGGTGTGGTGCGGACATGGCAATGTAGGAAGCGCTGAGACACAGAGAGGGGACCCACTTGGTGAAGTCACCCAGGAGGCAGCTGCTGGCCTGAACAGGAACCCCACGGTCCAGGGCTGGTGCTCACGCCCTAGCGAGTGCGGGGCGTCGCAGGCAATGGGATGGGGACAAAGACGCTGGGGAGATGCTGGGACTCTGGTGGCAGGAACTTTGCTCTGGGTGGAAGCAGAAGTTGGAGTCCCCAGCGGGGGAGGGTCTGGCTCAGCAGCCAGCAGCCAGCAGCCACGTTCCAACTGCTGCTGGGCGAGCAGATAACAAAAGCCTGGACTCTTGTGCCTGGGCAGCCCCGACCGACTGACTGAGCCCAGGCTGTTGGTCCAGCACTTCCGCTTCTCCCCCTTGAGGGTTTTTAAAAGCAAATTCCAGACATTGTGTCATGTGTAAATACCCTCTGCATGTCTATCTCTACCAGACAAGGGTTTTTTGTTGGAAATTTCCTGCCACAGTCATGGCTCAAAACTTGGATGGCATTCTTTAACGTGCTCAAAGATCCTGTGTGTTCACATTTTATCTTATTCTTTCTCTTTCTTTCTTTCTTTCTTTCTTTCTTTCTTTCTTTCTTTCTTTCTTTCTTTCTTTCTTTCTTTCTTTCTCTCTCTCTCTCTTTCTTTCTTTCTTTCTTTCTCTATTTTTCTTTCTCTTTCTCTCTTTTTCTTTCATTCTTTCTTTTCTCTCTCTTTCTCTCTACCCCTCTCTTTCTTTCCTCTCTAACAGTTGGTTCATTTAAATCCAGAACCAGTTAAGTTTATCTTAAACCAGTTGCTTGGTTCATCTCAAGTTTTTCTTAATAAATATCCTTTCTTCCTTATTTTTCCCTCATAAGTTATGCTTTTAAGAAACACTGGAGGTGTTAAAGTAAGGTAGTTACTATGGCCTAACTAAAGTTTTAGAAAGCTCTCAGCGATCACACACATAATTGATTTTATATTTTGTAGTCCTGGGGATTGAACAGCGTTCTTGCAGTAAGCTGCACCCCCACCCCTTTCCGGCAGGTTTCTCTGGGAACTGCGTGGGCTGCGGCAAGACGGGCTTCTGCTACTTTACGGAGTTCTCCAGCCACATCAACCTGAAGCTCAGCACGCAGCCCAAGAAACAGAAGCACCTGAAGTACTACGTGGTCCGCGACGCGCAGGGCGTGCTCACCCAAGGGCCTGCCATCTGCTGGAAGGGCACTGGTGAGCGGCCCGCGTGGTGCCTCTTCCGAGGCGGCGGGGGAGGGTGGGGCGGGTGACGTCAGATGATGAAAATCCTCGCCTTGCACATTGACCTTTGAGGTGCAGGCGCTTACCAAGACGGATAGAGGAGTTGCCAGGGACATTTGAAGGCTGAGAGAAGCCATGCTGTGCTGTGCCTCTTCGTGGCGAGTGGTTCTCAGTTGGTGATGATTTTTATCCCCAGGGGACAGGTTATTTTTTTGTTTGTTTTATGATTTTTTTTTTTTTTGAGACAAGGTCTTGCTATGCAGTTCAGGCTGGCCCTGAACCTCCTATGTAGTCACGGCTGGCTTTGAACTCGTGGCAATCCTCCTGCCTCAGCCTCCGGAGTGCTGCGATGATGGTTGTGCGTTCCTCTTCTGGTTGGAGTCTTATTTCTATGCAGTCCGTTCACCTTTGGGAGAAATTCTAGGTTTGGAAGTATTGTCGTGCCTGTGGCAGAGGAGCACATGGGTGCTTACATCTGCCTCTTCCTCTCGCAGAATTCCGAAGCCGCCAGGCCTCCACCAGTGCAAGCTCTGGTCCAGTCCTACCGCCGCTGGAGGGCTCGGGGCCCCTGATTGCCTTGTCTAGTGAGCCCAGTGCTCCTGGGTTGAACCCTGGCGGTCCAACAGGCACGCAGCGGGCAGGTGAGGCAACGCAGCAGCCAGGGCCAAGGGGGCTGCAGGGGCTAGTTCTCTGTGAGGCCTGGCTGGCTGCAGAGCAGGCAGAGGCTGCCCAGCATCATGGTGCACTCCTTCAACCCAGCACCCGGGAGGCGGAGGCAGGAGGGTCAGCGAGACCTTGTCAAAAAGAACAAAGAACAAGAAAAATAAAGCAAAGGGCCGGCCTTGCTTTGTGTTCGGGTTGGCCTGAACTCTGCACCAGTGTGTACGTGCTGCACAAGCAGGAGTGTGTGCACCAGCGGATGTGTGTCTGTGTACACATGCTCACGTGCCCAGCCAGGTGTGTCCATAGGTGCACAGGACAGGAGTGTGCAGTGTGTGTTCACATACAGGCTGCACAGACAGGAGTGTGCACACGTGTTCATGTGTGCAGAGGAGTGTTGTGCACACGTGAGCAGAAGTGTGTCTGTGCATACCTGTGAGCAGAAGTGTGTCTGCACACGTGTGAGTAGAAGTGTGTCTGTGCACACACGTGTGTGCCCTGCATATGCATGAGCAGGCGTGTGTATGTGTGCTTGGGCATGCATGTGTGTATCTGTGTATATGAGCAGGAATTGCATGTGCACAACTGTGTGTAGCTGTGCGCGCGCGCATGTGTGTTCTTGTGTTTTGTCTGGGGGGCAGAGTCCCCACATTGCCGCTCTGGTCCTGAGGGACATGGGGTCAGCTAGGTGGGAGAGCGAGAGCCTGGCCTGCTCCTGCTGCTGCCTGGCCACCCGGCTCCTCTTGCCTGCAGGATCGGCCCTGTTCTCAGAGCAGTCCCTGCCAGCAGCAGCCCCAGGTGTGGCTGTCTTCAATGGCAGGGACTCCCCCAGGCACCAGCAGCTGGCGCGGAGCAACCTGGCGGCACTGGCACGGCCCTCGGCCTTAGGTAATGCACTACCTGGGTCCTAAGGCCCTGGGTGGGGCCTGGAGCTTCCTGGGTCCAGGGCTGGGTGGGCACTGGACAAGGTTGGCAGTGCTGCGGTCCAGGGTCTGCACTGAGCACTGGGGCTGCTGAGAAGTGTCACCTGTGCCGAGGAGCAGTGAGAGCTTGGTTGACAGCAATGTCTGTCTCCTGGGCCAGTGTCATGAGGGTGTGGGGTTCTGGGGACACCAAGGAAGAGGCAGGGGAGTGCTGGGGAGATGCCGAGCAGGAGGCAGAAGGCAGAGAGGGAAGCGGTAAGAGCAAAGTTGGGTGTGGTGCTGCACGTGCCTGAAAGCCCAGTGCTGTGGGAGGCTGAGGCGGTAGGATCTCAAATTTGAGTGCATTTTAGGCAACTTAGCAAGACCCTGTCTGAAAATGAAAAACAGAAAGGGCCGGGGTGGAGCTCAGCAGGCTGGGTAAGGCTGCTGCTGCCGTCTCCTCCATGCCTGGCCACCTTCCCCAGCCACTGGCCACTGTCCGGGCGGAAGGGGCAAGGCGAGGCCCAGGGCTGATCAGGTCCGGACTGGAGGCTGAGTCACCCCCGCAGGAGCAGCTGTATCCCGGATTCCTGCCCTTTCTCCTCCAGGATGAGCGCAGGGCGCACTGGGCCTCTGGCTGTGGGGACTGAGTTCTGTATCCACAGCTCCCTCCCTGGGAGCTGGACTGGGGTCTCCCGGCCCACACCCCTACCCAGAGGAGTTCTAGGGGCCTTGGCAGCCCCTTTTTGAATTTTTTGAGACAGGGTGTCCCTAAGTTGCCCTACCTGGCTGACCTTGAACTTGGCGATCCTCCTGCCTCAGCCTCTTAAGGTGCCCGGATCAGGATGTGCACCTCCCTAGTCAGCATGCTTTTAGCTTTTGATTTTTATTCCATTTTAATCTTAAGAAGAGGGAGGGGCTTCTCCAGGGCACATTAAGCTGGTGTATGACTTGGGTGATCAGTTGCTGGTGAAGGGGTAGGCCCTCACATCCCTTCCGGAGACCTCGCCCTGGGCCTGCAGCAGGGGCCCTGAGGGACAGCGGTCACTGCCCCTGCCCTATGGGCTATGCAGCTCCCTCTGGGGGTCCCTGCTTTCAGGCAAGGGCTCAGCCTGGCTTTGGGTTCAAGTGCCCGGTATGGGTTCCTGGACTCCCCATGGACTGTGGCTTGGGATGAGGCTCCACCCAGAGGGACAATGAAGGAGCTTTGGGGACCAGGGTGTGGTATTTGGGGGAAACCTGTGAGTGCAGCCCCAGTCTCCGGTCTGCTATTGTGTGGAGGCGTCTGCTGCTGGTCCAGGTTCTCTGTCTCAGAATCCAGATCTGAACTGAGTTACCCAGGATGCAGGGTGGAGCAGCACCGCCCCCAGTGGCCCAGCTGGGTCATGCAGGGCATTGCTTGGTGTTGGGCGATGCCCTCTGCCAGGCCTCAGCACAGGGCTTCTTCCTGATTGAACTCTCATAGTAGCTTTTAGTTAATTAGATAATTAATTAATTTGGATGCTGAGTATTGAACCCAAGGCCTTTGCATGGAGTTACATCCTCAGCCTTTTTTTGCTATTTTAGAATTTTGAGACAGGGTCTTATTAAGTCATTAATTTGCCCAGGCTGGGCTCCAACTTGGGATCCTCCTGCCTCAGCTTTCCACATGAAGAGGCTGAGGCAGGAGGATTGCCAATTTCAAGACCAGCCAGCTTGGGCAACTTAGTGAGACCTTGCCTCAAAATTAAAAATTTATATAGGTGTGTGGTATAAAAATCCATAAAAACTGCTGAGCAAGTATTCTCCAAATTAATGGAAAATTTATTGATGCTCATTGCTTGTTGCAGCCTAATCCATGCTCTGAATGTTTCTAGGGATCTTGTCAAATTCTGGGCCCCCCAAAAAACGCCACAAAGGGTGGTCCCCAGAGTCCCCGTGGGCTGCAGATGCCAGCTATGCTCAGGGCGGCGTGAACAGAGCTAAGTATGGTGAGTGATCATGGACGAAATCCAAAAGCCACACGAGCTGCAGTGCTGGCACTGTGTGTGTACACATGGGTGTGTGCACATGGGTGTGGGTTGGGGTTCCTGCAGGCAACAGACTCAGCAAGGCACAGAGGCCCCGTGTCCTCCACTGGCCGCTGCACAAAGCTGAGGGGGTTGCCAGGCAGGTGCTGCTTGGTCCTAGAGGTCGCAGAGCAGTGTTGGTGTCACACCTGGGCAGGCTGCGTTGTCCTGAAAGGATGGAAAGATCTCCTTTTCACGGTCACTGTGACTCTGGAGAAGATCTGGAAGTCACACTGTGGCAGGTCCAGTGACCGAGGTGGAGGAGGACGTAGTGTCGTGTGTTTACAAGCCTGACTTTCTGTTGGGTGGCGCTTTGCAACAGCATTCACCGTATTTTTGGTCACATTTAGAAAAGACCCTCAGGGAAGAGGACTCCAGAGCTGCTGCGGAAAGTGGCAAGGATGACAGGATGAGTGTGTTCGAAGCGAGGGGAGGACTTTGGGGGGATTCATGACGACATTTCTTTACTGTAATGAATGATTCCACGTAGACGTAGGTCCTGTTTCCCACGCACGCCCTGTGCAGCTCTCTAACATTGCTGTCATGCTCCCAGAAGGCGCAGCTGTGGCATGTGTGCCCCAGGCCAGCACAGTGGGGTTGGCTTCAGTCACTTTTCCTGTCCTGGCCTCTGGAGAACCTGTATCTGTTCCTGACAATCTGCTGAAGATATGCAAGGCCAAGCCGGTGATATTTAAAGGCAAGTTTGGAGGGGCTCCCCCTGGCTAGCAGGAGGGACAGGCCATGCTGGACATGCCCCTGTCCAACCCCAGGTGGCCTCCAGAGTCCCTCCAAAGCCCTGTGGGTGAGGGGAGTCGAAGCCCCACGTGAGGGCTTCGGTGACATCGTGGTGTTCACTCGCTTGCCCCTCTTCACAACAGCTCCAACACCGAGCACCAAGACATCACTGTCATTCAAAGCCATAAGTAGTTTTTGACCACACAGTGACCTGGTCACCCGTCAATCCATTCTGGGCATCAATTAATGAGTGCCAGTGGAGGGAGAGCTTTGGCTCAGCGACAGAAATCCCTTCCATGAATCAAGGACCTTGGGACAGAGGATTCGGAGGGGCCATCCTGGGCCAGGGCTCCCGATGTGGAGCGTGGAGTGTGGCACCCCCTGCACGTCTGGGTCTTTCCCTGGCCTGTGGGGTTACTGTGTTTGTAGGATTAGGGGAGGCTGCCTGGTAGACAAAGGGAGAGATCACCAGCTGTTCATTAAGGAAGGACACTCTTTTTCCCCCTAAAAATACCCCCAAACCAAACAAACCCAAAGAAGCCAGTGTGGTGGCTGGGCCCATCGACTTTATGTTCTGTGTCTTTCCTGGGTGGCCGCTGCCAGTCCCAGCTCCACAGGACCAAGAGGGCAGAGGGCCAGGGTGGCACCTGTGCCCTCTGCAAATTGCCAGTGTCCCTGGCTCCTGACCCTGCTGTGGATGCCTGGCGCTGCTCAGAGGAGTCCTCTTCCTCTCCCTTTCTTATGGCTCTCATCGCAGGGCCCTGATCTCCTTTATGAAAATCGTGCTTTTGTTTTGTTTTTTTGAGATAAGGTCTTGGTAAGTAGTTCAAATTGGCCTTGAACTCATTGTGTAGCCCAGGCTGGCCTCAAGCTCATGGAGATCCTCCTGCCTCGGCCTCCCCAGTGCTGGGAGGACAGGTATGCACCACCATGCTCAGCTCACAGCCTTTCTTTTATAGTCACTTTTTACCTTGCTGCTTGTAAATCACCATGGTCCTGGGCTGTGCCACCCTCTGGTCCCTGCTTCGGCACCCCTGAGCCCTGAGTTTGGCAGAGCTATGAATGAACCCACAGGCCAAGTCAGGCCTCCTCTGGCCAGGGATACATGGGTGTTTGAGCGAGTTTCCTGGGGTCCCATGTGTATCCCAACTCCTCAAGATGTGACCAGTATCCTGGGCACCATGTTGCCTGAAGCAGGCACAACACCTGCGCATTGTGTACAGAGAGGTCAGGCGTGCATCATTTTGGTGACAGGCAGAGGCACTTCCATTTCCTGAGCCCCTGGTGGTGGGTGGGCCAGAGAGTCCCTTCTGTCCCTCCTGTCCCTCCTGTCCGAGGAGCTGTGCCTCCACCAGCTGTTCCCAGGCCGCCTGCCAGTGGTGCTGTCTCTTCCTCTGCAGGCCACGGGAACTTCCCCTACCTGTGCGGGAACCTGAACGATGTGGTGGTCAGCCCGCTGCTGTACACCTGCTACCAGAACTCCCAGTCCGTCTCCCGGGCCTGTGAGCAGTACGGCTCCTCTGCCGTGCAGCCCATCTCGGAGGAGATGCAGCTCCTGCTCACCGTCTACTACCTTGTCCAGCTAGGTAAGTCCTCAGCAGCTGCCATATCCCGCTGGTGAGCCCCCATTGGCAGCCAGGTCCAGCTGGTAAGAAATCATTGCCCACCAGAACTATCTGGTGAGGCCCTATTGGCTGTCAGGTCTAGCTGGATGAACCCTCATTGGCTCTAGGTTCAGCAGGGTGAGCCCTCATTGGCCACCAGGACCAGCTGAGCAAGCCCGCATTGGCCACTACCCACGGGGGCTGATCACAGACCCCTCCATGAGGGCCAGCTTGGGCAGTGAGGTCTGAAGTCCCAGGGCACACTGGCAGCCCCTGGGGACAGCAGCGGTCACTGCGGAGGAAGGAGGGCTGGGATGGTAGGGAAAGCTTCTAACCAGGAGCCCAGCACTCTGGCACAGGGACACCGTGGGAGGTAGAAGTCCTGAGCCTGCAGGGGATTTAGGCAGGAGCTGAGAGGTGGCAGCAGGGCTCACTGGGAATAGCAGTGTCTGGGTGGGGACTGCAGGACCCCATGCTGCCCGGTCCTGGAGGCTGCAGAGCAGCTGCTGTAGTGTCTCAGGCAGGGCTGGTGTGAGGCAAGGTCGCAGGGCTGTTGCTGTGGTCCTGTAGGTGGGGAAGAAGGGCGGGCATCTCCTTAGGTTCTGTCTCCCCGCTCCCAACTTTCCATGGTCCCTGAGGATGGCAATGTCATTCCATCAGAAATGGATGCTGTGTCCTGTTGCTGAGGTTGTGCACTTCTCTGTGCTCATCTGCTACCTGTAAAGGCATTGCTAGGATTTCTTATTCAGGTGAAGTTGAGGAGGTTCTGTCTTGGGGACCTCAAGCTTAGGTGGCCCTTGGGACACCCTGTGTCTTCTGGATAGGCAGGTCTGTTTAGCTTTGCTTTTTTTTAAAGCAGAATCTCACAGTGTAGTTCAGGCTGGCCTTACACTCACTATGTTGTCCAGGTTGGCCTCAAACTTGCAGTGATCCTCCTGCCTCAGCCTCCCGAGTGAGTGCTGGGATAAAGGCATGTGCCGCCAAGCCCGGCTGGGTTCCTTTCTTGCTCTTTCTCAGGGTCTGTGTGGATCTGGCTGGTCATCATGGCTTCAGCCGGACCCAGCCTCTCTCGTCTCTGTCGTCCACCCCACCCCGGGGCCACTTCTCCTGGCCCTGCTCTCCACATCCATCTGCAGAGCTGTGCTTTCTCTCGTCGGATTTCTGGCCTTTCTGTCATGCGCTTGGGTTCTCCTGTCCCAGGCCCCATGAGGGTCCTGCCCCAGCCCTGCCCTGGTCACCGCCTTGGCATCTCCCCCGCCCAGTGGGGCTCCCCCGGCCGGCCCCCGGACCTGGTCCCCAGCACACCTGACTACAAGCTCAGGTCGTCACTGCTCGGGAAGTGCCAAGGGACCGGTCAGGTGACAGGGACGCGGGAGGAAGGGGTTCCCAGGACGCAGTGTCAGTGTGGCTGGCATGGAGACCAGGGTGGCATGGCGTAGAGGCCGTAGGGACACTCAAGGGGGCAAGGGTTGGAGAGAAGGCGGGGTGGGGTGAACACTGAGTTTCCAGGGGAGCTTGGCGGGGGAGAGGCGGCTGCAGGAGAGTTTTGAAGCCCAGGTTTACGGCAGCTGATCTAACCAGATGCTGATTGATCTGCTGACTCTAATCAGATTTATCTACCAAAGCTGGAAGCTGGGGTGGTTTTGCACACCTGTGATACCAGCACTCTGGGAGGCTGAAGCAGGAGGATCACAGGTTCAAGCCCAGCCTGGTCAACTTATGGACATAGTGAGACCCTCTCTCAGACAAAATAAAGGGCTGGGGTTGTAGCTCAGAGCAGAGGTCCCAGGTTCGATCCCTATAAGCAGAAAAAAAAGAGGGAAAGAAAACAATAAAAGCAAGCTCACACAATAGTGGCTCTAGGAATTCACTTTAAGAATTTTAGCATTTAAAACCTGCCTGTGGGGAGAGAAGACTGATGTGGTGGTACACCGTCGGCAGCCCATAGCCCTCAGGAAACTGAGGCAGGAGGGTGCCTGCAGCCTGGGCTACACACGAGTTTGAGATCAGCCTGGAACTCATAGTGAGGCCATCTTAAACACCAAAGCTGGTGTACTGCCCACGTCTGCACTGACCGCCTGTGACTTGCCTTGCAGCCGCTGACCAGGTGCCGCTTATGGAGGAACTGGAACAGATCTTCCTGCATTCCTGGCGTGAGTCACACCTGGCTGAGGTCCGGCAGTGCCCGCAGGTGCCCCTGCAACCCTACCCGCCGGCGCCAGGCCCTGCAGCGCCCGTGAGCTCGGCGCAGCTGCCCTGGCTGGCTGGCCTGGCTGCTAGCTCCTGCAGTGACAGTGTGCACATCATTGAGTGTACCTACTCACTGGCCGAGGGCCTGGCTGAGATGTTCCGCCTACTCGTGGAGGGCAAGCTGGCCAAGACCAACTACGTGGTCATCATCCGCGCCTGCCGCAGTGCTGCTATTGACTCCTGCATTGCTGTCACTGGTGAGCGGGCCTCGCCGTGCCGCTCCCCTCCTGGTCTGTCTGGGGAGCCCAAGGTCCATGCACCCAAGCTGGCTTCAGCAGGCAGCTTTGCGGGCATGGTGGTGACACACATGTCATCCTTGCACTCTGGTGAGAGGCTGAGGCAGGAGGATCTCAAGTTCAAGTTCCGCTAACAACTTGATCTTATCTCTTAAAATTAAAAAGAAAAAGGGGCTCATTCTCAGTTTTCTCCCTAGTGGAAAGGAGATAAGAAACAATAAACTTACTGTGTTGCGGGCTATGCACCAGCCCACTTGCTAGTGAGGTATAAAAGTGCTCATTTAGCTAAGCACTCAGGGCCCCAAGGCAGGAGAATCTCCATGAGTTCAACACCAGCCTGGGCTACATAGTGAGACCCTTTTTCAAACTCCAGACAAAACAATACAACAAAACGTGCTCATTTAAAACCTAGTGCTTGGATCCACAGCTTGAGGCCTGGGGCAGGAGGAGTGCTTTCCTCGAGCGACCCTTCTGGTTGGGAAGGCAGACACCAAACTCACTGCATGTTTGGGCCGTTGAAGTGTTCACGAACATTGTATATTTTCAGCCCCACAGAGAGGGCAGATTTTATACACCCCTCTCTTGCAGTATTTTTTCTTTTTTCTTTTGGCGGTACTGGGGATTGAACTCAGGACCCTGCGCTTGCTAGGCAGGTGCTTATTCCACTGAGCTATATCCCCAGCCCTCTCTTGCAGTATTGAGGAGTGAACTCAGGGCCTTTCCACAGAGCTATATCCCCAGCCCTTGTATTTTTCATTGTTTAAATTTTGAGATAGATTCCAGCCAAGTTACTGTGTTTCCCAGGATGGGCTCCAGCTTTAGTCCTCCTGCCTCAGCCTCCTGAGTGGAGCGTAGGTGTGTGCCACCATGCCTGGCAATCTGACCTTTATGAGCCCGTGAAGTTTTTCTAACTGTTCAGTGGGCCTGGATGGTGCACACAGCTGATTCCTTCAACAAACAGGAGCCCCTGTTTCTGGCCAGGGTAGCTGTAGTGCTGGCCCTGGGGGTGGAAGAGAGATCCAGATCCTGTGATCAAAGAGCACAGGTCTGTCAACTCAGCCCTCCGGGAGGCTGAGGCAGGAGGGTCGCAAGTTCAAGCTCATCTGGGCAACTTAATAAGAGCCTGTCTTAAAATAAAAATTTTAAAAAGGGCTGAGCACATAGCTGTAAGCAGGAACTCTGGGTTCAAGCCTGGCTGCTGAATGATGAAAAGCAGCTGGCTGAGAGCAGCTACTCGTCCCCAGGGAAGTACCAGGCTCGAATCCTGTCTGAGAGCCTGCTCAGCCCCGCTGAATACCAGAGGGAAGTGCACTGTGAGCTGGCGACTGGCAGGGTGGACTCACTGGGGGCCTTTTTCAGCACCCTCTGTCCAGGTAGGCGGCCAGGTGTGTACACGGTGCAGGTGGTGTGTGTGTGTGCGCGCATGTGTGCACGTGCCGCATCTCGGCCCTCTGCCCCTCCCTGAGGACCCCGCTCAGCCCGGCTCCTCCCAGCCTCCCCTGGCCTAGTCTTCACTGCCATCATGAGGACCTCGTTCCCTCTCATACCCTTGCCCAGGTGCCGGGACCGCACTGGACAAAAGCGCTGGTCCAGAGAGGTTTGCAGATTCCACAGCACAGAAAACCCATTTCTGTTGTTCTCTGTTCTGCGCAGAGGGCGACATTGACATCTTGCTGGACAAATTTCATCAGGAAAGTCAAGGCCATATCTTGTCTTCACTCACCTCCACGTCTGTCACTAATGCAGTGGGCCTGGAGGTTGGCGGGACCCCGCTGTGTACGAGTGAGTGGCAGGAGAGGTCGATGGGTGTGCGCGGGCACGGGGGAGGGCGGACAGGTGGTTGTTGCTGCAGAGAGCCAGCTGCTCTGGTTCGATGTCCCCTGTGGCCCGGCCCAGCACAGGCACCTCAGCCCGCGCAGGATCTGCACCTGGCATTCTCTGCTCCTGTGAGCCCTGGGGCGGTGAGGCTGCCGCTTTCCCTCTGGGGACTTGCTGTCCTTGGGGTGTTGTTCACTGTCCCTCCCAGGTCCCTGCTCCTCGTTCTCTGCAGGGACAGGGCCCCACGCCTCTGTCCTGATTCACCCTCACGGCCAGTGGAAATGCTGGCGTCACTTGTGTCTCGGTTGTCTGGTGCTGGCCTCGCACCAGTGGTGGCGGATGTGCGGCACTCCCTGCGGTCTCCTGGCTGCAGGTGACTGCCGGGAACCACGCAGCGTCCGGCCGGCCCAGCTGGCGGTGGCGCAGAAGCTGCTGTCACATGTGTGCTCCATTGCGGACTCCAGCACCCGGAACCTAGACCTGGGCTCCTTTGAGAAGGTGGACTTCCTGGTCTGCGTCCCGCCCTCCGAGGTCACCTTCCAGCAGACTGTGGCCCATGTGTGGCATTCAGGTACCAGGAATTCACGGACAGGGCCCATGAGAACCTGGGAGCCCTGAAACCTGAGGCAGACGTGCACAGCCTTCTTGATAGCGGAGTGGACAGAACAAGTGCCCTTGTGCTAATCTTACTTTGAGACAGGCTGTTACTGTGTATTCAGGCTGGCCTCGAATTCATGGGGATCCTCTTGCCTCAGCCTCCTGAGAGCTGGAATGACAGGTGTGCTCCATGCCTGGCTTTGCTCTTATTTTAAAGACCCTGAAGCTGGTCTTGAGACATGGATTTGCCCAAGGCTTTGGGATCTGAGACAGGGAGAACAAGACTTACACCCTCACTGCATTCCTCAGGCCAGGGCCGGCTGTGTTGCCTGGCTTCTGCCCACCGTCTTTTCAGGGAGATTGCTGTAAACGTGGCATACGCGGGCAGTTGTGTCTTCATGCTAAGGAGCCATTCTCACGGGGCCTGGTGGCACTCTGGGAGGCTGAGGCAGGAGGATCTCAATTTGAGCCCAGCCTGGGCAGCGTAGCAAGACCTTGTGTCTAAATAAACACAAAGAGCTGGGGATGCAGCTAAGCGCAAAGGCCCTGGGTTCAGTCCCCAGTTCAGTCTCTAGTGCCACCACACGGGGACCTGGTAGTGACTTTGCGTGGTGGTGGGACCTTCCCATCGCTTCAAGGGACCTGCTCCTCGGGTCCCCAAGATGGCCACGGTGCTCATGCCAGGCCCCCCAGCCGTGGTGCGAAGCAGTCAGGATCCCCTCCCCTAGGCCTGCTCCGCGCAGAGGTGTGCAGGGGCAGGGCGGGCGGTGCTGGACGCAGCGGCTGCACTTTCTGGCAGGCGTGCTCCAGGACCTGGGCCTGGAGCCAGAGCCCGTGGCTGGGCAGCAGCTAGAGCAGCGCGTGCTGAAGCTGGACGCAGAGGCGCCCGCTATGTTCACAGAGTTCCTGCAGCGCTCACGCCGGAGCCCGCACACGCTCTTTGTGCTTGTCCATGACCACGCGCACTGGGACCTCGTGAGGTCAGACGCCTGGCCTGGGCGTGTGGGGCGGGGCGTGTGTGGGGGCGTGTGTGGGGGGCGTGTGGGGGCGTGTGGGGCGGAGGGGCCTCACATGCTCAGCTCTAGGTACTCTGTCAGCCCCAGCACCAGGGGCGATCTACGAAAGTGCGATTTTACTCGGTTAAAATGGACAGGAGCTGGGTGTGTAGGTGTCACATAACTGTAACCCTGGCACTCTGGGAGGCTGAGGCAGGAGAGTCCTGAGTGTCTGAAGTCGGCCTAGTCACAGGCAGAGCCATAAGCTTCAATGACAGGCAAACTTGGGGCTTCATTATAAATACATTCGACTGCTTTCCGCTTTATAAAATCACAAAATGAAGCCCAGTGTGGTGTTGCATGCCCCCATCCCAGCACTCAGGAAGCTGAGGTGGGAGGGTCTCCTCTAGTTTGAGGCCAGCCTGGGCTACCAAGTGAGACCCTGTCTCAAAAAAAAAAAAAAAAAGAAAACAAGCACAAAACAGTGTTAGTAATGGCGTTCATTCTTTCTCCTCTCTTGGCCTCAATAGTGCCGTCCACAGTCTCTACTCTCAGAGCGACCCGTGCGTGGGGCTGGTGGACAGACTGCTCAACTGCAGGGAGGTGAAGGAGGCCCCCAACATCGTGACGCTGCACGTGACATCCTTCCCGTACGCGCTGCAGACGCAGCACACCCTCGTCAGCCCCTACAATGAGGTCCACTGGCCAGTCCCCTACAGCGATGTGAGTGATGCCGCCGCCTGCAGAGGGGCCCGTGGCTGGCCCGCCCCCGCAGCTGGGGGGGAGGGGGTTCCAGCTCCGCGGAGCTTTGGTTTGGTCCAGGATGAGATTTCACAGTTTTCCTGCAGCTCGGGCTGGCTTCCTTTAGATGCGCAGTGCAGCGCAGAGGGTGGGGCGCTCTTTGCATGGGCTAGAGCTCTCGGGGTCTCCAAGTAGCACTTTGGGTGTCTGACCTCGTGGCTTTGGGAAGTTCGTGGCAGAGCCCTTGCAGGCCCTGGGGACTTGGACTCCACGCAGAAGGACTCTCCATGTGTCTAGCAGGCTGGGCATGTTGGCACACGCCTGTGATCCCTGCACTCAGGAGGCTGAGGCAGGAGGATTGCAAATTCAAGCCTGGGAAACTAGCAGACTTAGGAGAGACTGCCAAAAAAAAAAAAAAAAGAAAAAAAATCAAAAAAGGAACTAGAAATGGAGGTCAGGGCAGGGGCCCTAGGTTCAATCCCCAGTACCACCAAAATAGATGTGGCTCTGGGGGACCGAAGGCCTGGCTGTGCTGCTCTTGAGGGCTGTGCTATGTTTCAGGGTGTGGGGCTGTACCCTGAGAGCAGGAGGTACTTCGGGCTGTCCGAGTTCGTCGAGTCTACCCTCTCTGGACACAGCCTGCCCTTGCTCAGATACGACAGCTCCTTTGAGGGCATGGTCACCGCGCTGGGGAAAAGGTATCGTCTCCCTGGAGTCCTGCAGTGCTCCGTACAACGTGGGTATAGCCCACCAGTTCTGGCATGGGGCGCCTCCCTCCTCACCAGGGCTCCCCAGGTCTCCAAGGGACCTTGGCTTCTCTCTTCTGCATGTGAATCACCTAAGGACAATGATAGCGTTCTCACCATGTTGCACCTAATATTTTTATTTTAGTTTTTGAGATAGGGTCTCCCTATGTAGCCCAGCTGACCTTAAACTGACAGGGATCCTCCTGCCTCAGCTTCCTGAGTGCTGAGATCACAGGTATGCACCACCTTGCCTGTGATTTTTCTTTTTGGTACCAGGAACCGAATTCAGGACCTTGCGCTTACCAGGCAGGTGCTGTGCACTGAGCTGTCTCCCCAGCATACCTGCGATTTTTTTCTTATTTTTTATTAGACCATGTCTACAGTACATAGTGATGGTGTTCATTGTGGGGAATTGGTGCATGGATGTCATACATTTTAATTCTTCTTACGTCCCACTCCCTGAGATTTTTTTCTTATTTTTTATTAGACCATGTCTGCAGTACATAGTGATGGTGTTCATTGTGGGGAGTTGGTGCATGGATGTCATACATTTTAATTCTTCTTACATCCCACTCCCCTTCCTCTCCCCTTTTCCAAAAGATCTGTCTCCTGGTTTCACATGACCTATCTTTTATTTTGCTCTTTGTACTTTGGGCTTCTCATATAAAAGAAGCCATGTGATATCAAGCTTGAGCATCTGACCGATTCCACTTAACACTGTGGTGTTGAGGTGCACCCATTTTCTTACACGTGACACCTTTGTCCTTGTTCATGGGAGAGTAGTGCTCCATTGTGTGTAAATACATTACGTTGTCTGTCTGCAGATGGACATGTAGCCAGCTTCTGGGTTTAGCGATCTGGAGTTGTGTGCTGTGAACTTGGTGTTGGAGAGCACTGTCCGAGAGCTCCCATTACAGATGAGGAGAGTGAAGGCTGAAAGTGGGCCGCCCACTCCACACTGCCCATCTCTGGGGGCGGAGCCCTGCCCAGCGAATCTCGTGGCTCTGCCTCTTGCCATCCCTGAGAGCAGATGGCCGCTCTTGCCTCCCGGCCCAGCTGGGTGCTGCTCTGCTCACATACCCATAGCGGTTGTGCCTGGGGGGCAGAGGGGGCCCGGGGTAAAGTAAGTTTGTGAAATGTAACAGAGGAGAAGCCCAGTCATGGAGGGCAGGTTCCCTGGAATGCCCTTTGGGAAAGGGTTCTCTGGTCTGTGAGTGAGGCTGCTGCCCCTTCACAGCTTGGCACAGAAGCCCCGAGCTTTCACCTCTTCTCTGGCCATCTCGCTTCTGCAGGGCATGGCAGTGCTGTGCGGTGTGGACCCTGGCTCAGCCTCTGAGCTCGGGTTGGGGTGGTCCTCTCCCAACTCTGCATGCAGAAAAATAGGCTGGGGCCAGTCGCTTGTGGGCCATGCCCTTGCCCCTTGGCTCCAGACCCACACTAAGCCTCGAGCCATGCTGGCTGGGATCCTGCAGCCAGGCCCGGCTGACAGAGCCCACACCCTCGTCTGGGTCCTGCCGTCTGTTTGAGAATGTTTGGTCTTTATGTGAATGGGAATTAAATTCAGGGCTTTTCCCCAAGCTGCATCCTCAGCTTGTTTAATTTCATTTATTTTCATTTTGAGACAGGGTCTTACTAAGGCTCTAAGATGTTTAGGATGGACTCAAATTTGTGATCCTCCTGCCTCAGCCTCCCAGGGATCTGGGTTGGCAGGCATGCACCACCACACCCCACTTGTTCAAGCTTTTCACTGTGAGCAAGTCTCCTCACCTGCCCAGTCTCTGCACCCTGACCTGTATCAGGGTCTCTGAGCCCAAAGCTAATGTCTCTTGGGAACAGATGCCCTGGGAGCTGGGGCTCCTAGATCATTGCTCCTGGACACAAGTCCTGGTCTGTCACTTGAAGCTGTCAGCTCTCAGCGAGGATGAAAATACCTGCCTCAGGGAGTAACGGTGATTACAGGACCTCAGCCAGCACAGCATGGAAACTGGGCCCAGACACGTTATCCGCTCCTCTTGGCTGCCATGGCCCCTGAACAGTCACTTCTGGCTTCCTCCTCCCTCTACTGAACTAGATCAAACTGTGCGTGGTGGTGCTTGCTGGTCACCCAGCTCTCCTGGGAGGCTTGGGCAGGAGGAGCCCATGCTGGAGCCCAGCCTGGGTGACTTGGTGACTTAGCGTGTCACTCATTGTCCTTGGGCGTTGCTGTGTCCTGGATGACCTGCAGCAGGCTGGGGTTCTGGCCTTCCAGTCCACACGGCCAGGGCTCACGCTGCTGACCGGCCCACAGGTTTCCCCGCCTGCACAGTGCGGTCATCAGGACCCTGGTCCTGGTCCAGCACTATGCAGCTGCCCTGATGGCCGTGCGTGGCCTCCCGCAAATGAAGAACCATACGTCAGTGGAGACGCTGGAGATCACGCAGAACCTGCTCAACGCCCCCAAGCAGTGTCCACGAGGCCATGGGCTCATGGTGCTGCTGCGTGTGCCCTGCTCGCCCCTGGCCACAGTGGCCTACGAGCGGCTGGCGCACGTGCGGGCACGGCTGGCCCTGGAAGAGGCCTTCGAGATCATCCTGGGCGACCCCAGCGCCAGCATCACTGTGGGCAAGCACTTTGTGAAGCAGCTCAAGGTGGCGCGGGGATGCGGGGCACTGCAGAGGGCTTTGGGGGGGGGCAGGCAGGCACGGGGGGGGGAAGCAGGCCCCCAGCCAGGTGCAGGGATGCACGCCTCTAAGCTGGCATTCTGGAGGCTGAGGCAGCTGTGTCACAAGTTTGAGCCCAGGAGCCAGATGTGGTGGTGTGTACCTGTCACCCTGCGCTCAGGAAGCTAGGCTCAGGGCCACCTGTCCCCTCATGTCGGCAGCTGTGGCAGAAGATCGAGGACGCTGAGTGGAGGCCGCAGACATACCTGGAGCTGGAAGGCCTGCCCTGCATCCTCATCTTCAGCGGGACGGACCCGCACGGCGAGTCCCTGCCCAGGTGCGTGGGGGGTGCCTGGCTGGGCCTCACTGGCCTCAATGTGGGAGTTGGGGCTGGTATTCACGACCGGCTCGCAGCAGGGGCCGTGCTATGATCTGGGGTATGAACAGCAGTTCCCAGGGTCCCGAGACCTCTGCCCGGCTCCTTGAGGGGCTGGAGGCCTGCAGCTGGAATTAGGGTTCAGGCGAGCCCCTGTGTTAAGGCCATTCCCATTAAACCTGATCAGCACCAGGACTGCTGTGAGTTTGAGACCAGCCTGGGTTCCATAACAGGTCCTGTCTCAACAAACAAACAAACAAAAATCGGCTTGAGGGCACAGAGAACACAAGAGTCTCAGTTTCTATCCTTTGAACAAAAAGCTGAGTTCAAGGCCCGCTTGATTTGACTGGAAAGTTGGGCTATTTTGATTACATGTGAAAGTGTGCTTTGTGGCTGGCATTCCAGGCCTCTGGTGGAGCCGCTATGTTGCTGGGGCGCAGGCAGCGCTTTTCTAATGGATGCTGGGGCTGGACCCCTCTGCGTGTCCCAGGTCCCTGCGGTACTGCGACCTGCGCCTCATCAACGCCTCCTGCCTGGCGCGCTCGGCCCTGGAGCAGGAGCTGGGCCTAGCTGCCTACTTTGTGAGCAGTGAGGCCCCCGCAGAGCAGGCTGTCAGGAGTGCGGCCCCCGACAGTGACGGGGAGAAGCCTAGCAGCTCGGACAATGAGGATGAGGAGGCGGGAACTGAAGGTAAGTCCTCCTCTGCCCCGAGGCATCCTGGGCTTTGGGGTCGCCTGTGTGTGTGCTCTTGATTTTTCGTGTTGTGGTGGGACTGTGGAGTAAATGCTCTGTGTCCCTGCTGCCTGAGGTGTGGCCGCACCACCTGTGAGCCAGGTCGACTGAGAGCGTGGTGCACATGGGATTCCTAGAGGGTGGCAGATAAATGGAGAAAGGGCACTCGTCTGAGATCTGGGATGCCAGCACTTGGGAGGCTGAGGCAGGAGGATCCCCCCATGTTCAAGGCCAGCCTGGTCCACGTAGTGAACTTAAGGCCAGGCTGGACTATGGAGCGAGACCCTGTCTGAAAATAAAAGGAAGAATGAGTGAAAGAGCAGGGTGAGATGTGCCCTCATGCTGTAAAGGGCTGGGTGGGGACGTGAGTGACTCCGTACTTTTCTAATTTCCAGCATGCTTTGAAGCAGCCTCCCCAGAGAGGCACAGCCCCATGCGGAGGGAGCGGTCTTGCTCCCACGACTCGGCATCCTCCTCCCTGTCCTCCCGCATGTCTGGTGAGGGTCTGTGTGGGACTGGCAGCCAGGGTGGGTCCAGCAGGCCACATGTCCTGGGCCCCATCATCCCCGGGACGTCCCTGACCTGTCGCCTCTCCCCAGGCTCGGTGCCATGCAGTGAGACCTTGGCTCAGCCCCCTGGGCCCATGCAGGGCGAGCTGGCCAGGTCCTCCCCGCCCTATGGGCCCACGGCGGAGGCCAGGGCCCCTGTGGAGAAGCCGAGGCCCGACGGCGCCCCCCGGGCCGGCCAGCGGAGCCTACAGGTGCCGGCCGCCTCATGTTCGCAGGCGGCCTCCTCCTCCTCCCCAGGGGTGGCCTCTGCAGGCACCCTGGTCCTGCAGGCCTCGCAGTGCTCCCTGGCCAAGGCCTGCCGCCAGCCGCCTGTTGTCTTCCTACCCAAGCTAGTGTATGACATGGTCACAGCCACTGACAGCAGCGGCCTGCCCAAGGCTGCCTCCCTGCTGCCCGCACCCTCTGTCATGTGGACCAGCTCCTTCCGGCCCTTGCTCAACAAGACCATGACCTCCACCGAGCAGTCGCTCTACTACCGCCAGTGGACAGTGCCCCGGCCCAGCCACATGGACTACAGCAACCGTGCCGAGGGCCGTGTGCACAGCTTCCACCCCCGGCGGCTGTTGCTCAGTGGGCCCCCGCAGGTGGGTGCTGTGCCTGTGGCCCAGACTGGAGGCTGTCCTGGGGGGCAGCAGAGGGTAGGGCTGGGGTGGCAACACGCAGTTCCCTCAGTTCCCTGTCACTGGACACAGCCTAGAGGAGGAGCGCTTCTGTTGGCTCACAGTTTCACTGTGGTCAGTCCCTGGTTTGTGTCCATAGTGGAAGAGCCTGGTGGAGGGGAGCTGCTCACAAAACAACAGGGAAGGACTGGGGACAGGAGCACACCCTTCCAGGTCACCCCCAGAGACCTCATCCAGCCAGGCCTGCCCTTCCAGCACAGTCAGCCCTGAGTTGCCTGGCCCCTCACCTTGTAAAGCCCAGCTCTGAACATGAGGCTTTGGGGACACCTAGGTCTGAACCATAACACCACAGGCCTTGCCATTCCTGTGGTGCCAGGGCCCGGAGTGGGCAGGTGAGCCAGGGCGGAGGCGCCTCCTGCTCACGGCTGGCGCCTTCCACTGTCTCCCCACCCTGGCTGCGCTGCCTGGTTGGAGTAGGGGGAGCTAGCCCATGGGTGCTTCTCACAGTCTCCAGTTAAGATGCTTCCTTCCCACGTGATCAGGTTCATTCCGGCCAGCCACCCTGTGTGGTCTCCACAATCTAGCCACGAGGAACAATACTTCTAGCTAGGAACTTGTGATCCCCCTGCCTCACCCTCCCAGGGTGCTGGGGCTACAGGCGTGCGCCACCGCGCCAGGCTCGTGTTCTCCTTTTTGAAGTTAGTTACTTCTCTTTGCCGGGCTTTGCTGAGTTCCCGCTGTGGAGCAGGAGCTGGCTTGGGTCTGCAGCATGCAGTGCTGGGTGACTGGTGGGCCAGGCAGGGCAGCAGGGCCCGGCTGCCCTCAGCTGGATGAGTGAGTGAGCGGGATGCAGTGAGTGTGCCAGCTGCAGGTGGGGAGCAGGGGCCTCCATGACCCAGGAGGGCGGAGAAGGGTGAAGACAGCTGCTTTTTTCCCAGGCTCAGGAGGAGTGAGTTTTTATCTGTCTTGTGCAAGACCCCTTGAGGATTTATGTTCTGTATGGTCAGTTCCTTTTGTTGTGAGGCAAGCTTTTTTCAGCTTGTGAGACAGTCCTTTCTAAAGCATGGCTGGTAGCTGGGCGTGACAATGCACACCTGTTATCCCGGCACTCTGGGAGGCTGAGACAGGAAGATGGCAAATTCTGGCCCAGCCCGGGCAACTTAGCAACTTAACGAGACCCTGTCAGAAAATAAAAAAGAGCTGGGGACACAGCTTAGTGCAAAGGCCCTGGGGCTGACTTGGGTGACTGGGCACCAGGCCTGCTGCTCCCGTGTCCCTCCCCTCCTGCCTCCATGCCCCACATCCCAGGCTGCAGACTCTGCTCCCAGGGGTATGACAAGAGGCGGCAGACACCCCTCACACTGTCTCTGCAGATCGGCAAGACAGGCGCCTACCTGCAGTTCCTCAGCAGCCTGTCCAGGATGCTCCTGCGCCTGACAGAGGTGGACGTGTATGATGAGCAGGAGATCAACTCTGGTGAGCAGTTGTGAGGCCGCTCTGGGGCTCTGCCGACTCCATCCGTGTCCCCAGAGCCTGTCCTTGTGGCTGTCACAGGATGAGAATCTCCTGAATGCCTTGCCGTACTTTCCCTCTCTCAGTGCTTTTTCTCAGCTCAAATGCTGAGGGCTCTGTAGGCATAGGGTTACTGGTGCTAAACAACTTGTAACAGCTAAGTCTTAGAGGCAGCCTGTGTGTCTGCCAGCATATGCATATGTAAAGAAAATGTGGTGTTTATGCGGAGTGGAGTACTACTCTGCCACAAACAAGGATAAAATTGAGTCATGTGTACTGAAACAGATGGACTTAGAGACCATAATATTAGGTGAAGTAAGTCAGACACAAGCATAAATATCACATGGTTTCTCTTAGAGGAGAAACCCGAAGTATGAATACAGAGTAAAGTAAAAGATCTTAGGAAAGAAGGAGAGAGATCTTTTGCCAAAGGGGAGGGGCCAAGAGATGGGGTCGGAAGGGTCTGTAGAAAGAACGAAGCTGTGTTGTGTCCAGTGCCAGCTCCCCCCAGGACTGTGGTCACTATGTGCTGAATCACGTGCTAATAAAGTATTTTAAATTTTGAAAAAGGAAAGAAGGAAAAGGGAAAAGATCTGGGCACTGGAGTGATTGGCACCTGGGGAGGTCCTTCCGGCTGCTCTGCCGCCGCCGCTTGCCTTGGACAAGGCACTGCGTTCATCTTCCTGGGTCGCCGCAGATCAGTGCTGTCCTGCTGTCCTGCTGGCTGGGATACACAGAGGCCCCGTGGGCGGTGGCTGAGCAGGATGGGGACACACATGGGACACCTTGGGGCAAATGAGAAATAAGTGGAAAGTGGTGGTCCCGTGCCCCCAGTTCCTGAGCAGATGCCCCTGGCCGAGCCCACCCTGTGCCCCTTTGCAGACCCGCTCTCGTGAGATGGAGCCTCGGGGTGGTGACTCGGGCTGCGGCGGAGCCTGCTGTCCTCACCTGGTGGCCCTGGCCCCTGGGCGTGCTCGGTGATGTGAGTCTGCCTGGGACAGAACGTGGAACCAGGGCCCGGCCTGGCCTGGCTGCCTCCACGCTGGGCTGGGGCCTGAGGTCCGCGTAGTGCCAGGGGTCACAGGTTGCTGCAGGACTGTTGACTTGCTTCTGGGTGATTAGGGTCAGGACTGGAAGCAGCTTCTGTAGACATCCAAGCCTACTGTAAAGCATGCTGTTGCCTCGATGTCTCGCAGAGACATGTCTGGGGTGCTGGGAGGGGTAAATGTGCACAGGAAGCGCTGGCGGCCGTTTAACACAGACGTCTGCATCTCCTCCCGCTTTCTCCTCTTTTTTTGTTGTTTTGTTTTGTTTTTTAGTACTGGGGATTGAACCCATGGCCTTTGCATTGAGCAGCATTCAACCCCTTTTAAGAGTTTTTATTTGGAGACAGGCTCTTGCTAAGTCACCAACTTGCCTGGGCTGGGCTGGAACTTGAAATCCCCCTGCCTCAGCCTGTTAGAGTGTTGGGATGATGGGTGTGGGCCACCACGCCCAGCTCCCTCCAGTGGGCACGTGCCCTGCCATCTCTGCTGTAACTCGTACAGTCGGGGCTGACAGTGAGCATACGCACGTGTCAGGGCACACTGACATCATGTGTTTGTAGATGATGGGGTATACAACGCATATTACGTCATCTGAGCTGCGGAACCTGACTGTGTGGCCACCCTCAGCCAGCACGTGCTCACTGAGCTCCGGGTGGTGCCTGCTGTGGGGACACCGGCACTGGTGGCGAGAGTGGAGTTTGGGCTGTGGATGTTTCGAGCAGTGGGTGGGAGGGAAACCACCAAAGTCCCCGGGTGCTGGCCCCGTGGTCCCTGAATGGTGGCAGCACTGGAGGAAGTGTGGGCCCAAGGCTTGGGCAGGACCTGGACAGAGCAGCGCCAGTGTGCAGACAGCCCAGACTGTGTCTGCAGGAAAGGGCAGAACTGTCCCCTGAGGGAGACATGGCTGCCTTACTGGTGCAGTCCACAGTCCAGTGGGACCTGGCTGGAGCACTGCCATAGGGCAATCCTCCTGCCTCAGCCTCTCCAGAGTGCTAGGAGCAGCTCTGCTGCTATTCTGTCCTGGGCACAATGAAGTAGATCCTTCTCTCTCCCATGTCATGTTGCCCCTTTCCATCCCTGTCATTGTGCAGGTCCCCGGGAAGAACCTGAGTGGTGTTATGCCCAGCTCAGTGACCCCTGGCCAGACCTAGAGCTGCTCCGGAAGATGCCCTTTGACTACATCATCCATGACCCCAAATATGAGGACGCCAGTCTGATCTGTTCCCACCACCAGGGCATCAAGAGTGAAGGTCAGATCTGGACTCTACCTGCTAAGTCACTAAGTTGCCTAGCTTTGGCTACTTGAGATCCTCCTGCCTCAGCTACCCAGAGTTCTGGGATCATAGGCACCCACAGTCGTGTCCAGTTCATGGCCATTTATATATTAATAGAATTCATCTGGGCTCAGCTGCATCTTATTAATGATAGATCTGGTGCTGGTGACTGACCTAGTCATACTGGGTTCCAAACCAAGAAGGCCACCGGTCTGTAGGAGGAAGGAGCCACCATGACACCAAATTTAGCAACTTCACGAGATCCTGTCTCAAAATAAAAAGTAAAAAGGGCTAGGGAGGGAGTTCAGTGCAAAGGGCCTGGGCTCAATATCCAGTACTGGAAAAAACACAAAACAATAACAGACCAGCAAAAACCCCTTAATCCTGCCAAATGATTTGAAGAAAAACATCAAGATAATTCATCAGCATTTTAGTATTTGCATATTAAGTTGACATTCAATTTAAACTGGCATTTAGTAGACCTTTAAGTAGGAAGTGTGATAGAAATAGATGGTGGATATTAAAAAATTTTGTTACAGTGAAAAATGCTGTCATGAGTCCCCTCAGAATCCTCCCCTCACTTTGCGCACACTCATCCCATTGTCCTGGCCACCTCCTGCAGCAGCTCTGGGGCCCTCTTTCCTGAGGGTCTTCACCTGTGGTGTTCTAGCTGCCTTTATGTCCTGAATGGATTCAAATTGTCTCCCTTTCATAGTCATTGTGACTGCGGGGAAAAACCAGAAGTCACAAGGCACCAGGCCTGGTGACTGAGGTGGACGAGGGCACGGCGTCATGGTTTCAGAGCCTATCTTTCTGTTGGGTGGCGCTCAGCAGTGGCAGTCACCGTAGTTTTGATCCTACCTGGCAGAGACGTGCAGGGGCAGGATGGTGGTGGCTTTGCCCCCCGCCCCATGACTCTTGGGCCTTTGTGTAGACAGAGGGACCTGGAGGCCCGAGAACCCGCCTCTGCGGCGGCAGACGGCCCGGATGCGGCTGTCCAAGTATGCAGCACACAGCACCCACCACCACTGTGAGCAGTGCCAGCACTACCTGGGCTCCCACCTCCACTACCAGGTAGGCACTGGGCCCTGCCATTTGGCGGCCCCACAGTGACTGCCCCCTGGGCTGGACATCTGGTCCCTGTGTGGCCCTGATGCCCTCTCTGCAGGGCCACACTCCATCCCAGTCGCTGGATGTCCTCACTGTCAGGTCCTAGCAGTTCTGGATGTCAGTTCGGTGCCATGGGCACTCACTTCCTGTGCTTGTGCCCAGGCCTCGGGATGGAGATGTGGACATCCTCAGGGCTCGGTCTGGGAGGGAGACACGCACTGAGCAAGATTTCAGAACATGGAGACCCCTGACCTGAGGGTTAGAAACCGCCCCCCTAAGGGGAGGAGTTTGCATTACTGAGCACCCGTCGTGTGCGGGCCACAAGCCTAGCTGCTTTTCTTGTCAATCCTTCCCATGTTCTTCTGTGGTAGAAAATGTTTATTCCAGCCAGGCATGGTTGCATATACCTGTCATCCCAGCCCTCTGTGAGGCTGAGGCATGAGGATCTCAAGTTCAAGCCCAGCATGGGGAGCCCGGTGTCTTAGCAAGACTGTCTCAAAATAAAAAATAAAATAACAGTTTTTAAAGTGCTGGGAATGTTGCTCCATGCGATGACTCTGGGTTCCATTCCCAGTACCAGAGAAAGGAGGGAGGGAAAGAGGGAAGGAAAGAAAGAGAGAGAGAGAAAGACAGAAAGACAGACAAAGAAAGGAAGGAAGGAAGGAAGGGAGAGAGAGGGGGAGGGGGAAGGGAGGGTGGAAGAAAGTTAATTTGTCCTGAATGGATGCTAAAGGTTGAGGTTCCCGGTCCAGGGCTCTGGCTGTCTCTGACTTGTGTTCAGGCTGCGCCAGCTGGGAAGCAAACTCGCCTAGTTTCTTCCTTCTCACCAAAACCTCCTCATCATCCTCATCCTCATCCTCATCCTCATCCTCATCCTCACCTGAAGTCCACTGTGACTGATGTTCAAAGTGTCCAGGGGTCAGAGGCAGGCTTCTGACCC
Source organism: Dinomys branickii (assembly GCA_004027595.1). Lineage (NCBI taxonomy): Eukaryota > Metazoa > Chordata > Mammalia > Rodentia > Dinomyidae > Dinomys > Dinomys branickii. The sequence goes on along the minus strand of PVLD010009252.1, from coordinate 34,265 downwards.
GGCAGAGCCTCTGCACATGTCTGGGTCCCAGACTCTCCGAGTCTGAACACTTCCAGTCCAGCCCTCGGGGTGGGGGCCGACTGAGGGCTGCTGGGCCTGGCCCGGTGGGGCTGTCCTGGGCCTGAGCGGGAGAGGGCAAGGGGCAACAGGTGGTCCAGAGGGCCTTGTGGCTCTGTGGGGACCAGGCTGAGCCTTGGCTGTTACGAGGGGAGCTGCTGAGATGTGGGTGTGGGGGTCACCATCACATGGTGCCCTGGGCTTTTCTGGGAAGACCCTTGGGTGCTGCCACACATCGCGCCTGCAGGGGAAACCGCATCACTGGAGGGCACATAGGCAGTGCAGAGAGGGGCAGGTGCAGGTCGTATCCAGGTGGCAGGAGGGTTGGTGCCAGAAGTGACAGGCAGGGCTGCGCATGGCCAGGAAGCAGGACTGGACTGCTCTGCTGCTGCGTGCGACCTGGGTGTCCGTGACTTGAGCATGGTTGCAGCCTCCGGGCCTCGGGGTCTGGGGCTGGCTGTGGCATCTGGTGACAGCTGTGTCCTCTCCCTCGCCCCAGCTCTATGAGTCCACCCTGCACGCCTTTGCCTTCTCTTACTCCATGCTAGGAGAGGAGGTCCAGCTGCACTTCATCATCCCCAAGTCCAAGGAGCACCACTTCGTGTTCAGCCAGCCGGGGGGCCAGCTGGAGAGCATGCGCCTGCCCCTGGTCACTGACATGGTAGGTGGGCGCCGGCTCAGGAGGGCATGAGATGTGGAGCCTTGTGTTACTCAAGCTTGTTTCGTCACCCGTGAGGCTGTGTGTATCTGTGTGTTACTGAGGATGGAACAGAGCCTTTGTACAGAGCTATACCCCTAGCCATTTTTATTTTTTATTTTAGACAGGGTCTCCCTAAGTTGCTGAGGGGCTGGAATGCTGAGGCAGGAGGATCACAGTGCAAGCCCAGCCTGGGCAACTTAGCGACTGAGCGAGACACTGTCTGAAGAAGGGCTGGGAGTGCAGCTCAATGCAAAGGCCCTTTGTTCCATCCCCAGCACCAAACAAGCAAACTCAAAAGGAAGCCACCTCACCTGGGCCGGGGTGTAGTGACCCTGTGAGTGCAGCACAGAGGGTACATCTGTTGGCAGTTTCTCACCAGGGTAGACCTTGTGCTCAGGCTGCCGCATGGGTTTTCATTGGGGGCCTCAGGAGTTCAGGGGCAGCCAAGCCCCTTGCTAAGGGATGCTGGTGATGACAGTCACTGCTCAACCCCCAGCTTCGCGTGTGAACCTCTGTGTGTGAGGGGGCTGGGTCGTCACCCTTTCAGCGCATGCGGGGTGTGCATGCCCAGGTTAACATGAGCCCCCAAGTCTAGTGTGAGGGGCAGCAGATGTGGCCTGGGGTCAGGCACCTCAAGTCTGTCTGGCAGAACAGACAATGCCACCATTGGGGTGGGGTCCAGCAGAGCACTTCTTCTGGGCTGGGTTGGGCTCACGCTGTCACCTGGTCTGGCCTTGGTCCCAGCCAGCACCCTGGGGGGGGTCACGTTCAGGGGGCAGCTCTGCATCAGGCATGCTCAGGGCCAGCAGGGCTCATTTCTTGTGCATTTTATTAGCGCGATCTACTTCTAAGTCCCTCGTGAAGTGGGCCCCAGCTCTTCATGCGAGACCCTGCAGAAGTGCATCTCAGAGAAGGGGACTGTCAGTCCGCACCCTTGCAGAGCAAAGCAGAGAGGAGGGTGGTGGCACCCGCATGACAAACTCTTCCCACTCTCTGCTTTGCAGAGTCAGGAATGTATAAAAAGCCCAACCTTCACGCCAACGACTGGCCGGCATGAACATGGGCTCTTTAACCTCTACCATGCCATGGATGGCGCCAGCCACCTGCATGTGCTGGTCGTCAAGGAGTATGAGATGGCCATCTACAAGAAGTACTGGCCAAACCACATCATGCTGGTCCTGCCAAGCACCTTCAACAGCGCTGGAGTTGGTAGGTGGCATGGTGACCGACCCAACTCACGTCCTCCGTTGTTAGAGGGGGACAGGTGTGTGGACATGCTGGAAAGGGTGTTGTCTCAGCCCTGCAGGCTGGGGAGGCCAGACACATGGGGCCTGGGTGCTGGTGTGTCTGGCTGGGGCTTTGGGCTGAGCTGGACAGACAGCTGAGGCAGGACGCTTGGCCTTCCAGGTGCCGCCCACTTCCTGATCAAGGAGCTGTCCTACCACAATCTGGAGCTGGAGCGCAGCCGGCAGGAGGAGCTGGGCATCAAGCCGCAGGACATCTGGCCATTCATCGTCATCGCTGACGACTCCTGTGTGATGTGGAATGTGGTGGATGTAGACTGCTCCAGGGAGCGTGGCCGGTGAGGGGCTGGGTGCGGTGTTGCCTCTGACTGCAGGGGCCCTGGAATCCCAGCACTCTGGGAGGCTGAGGCTGGAAGATTGCAAGTCTGAGTCCAAGTCTGAGTCCAACCTTAGCAGGAACCTGTCTCAGAATAAGAAAGAAAGAAAGAAAGAAAGAAAGAGAGAGAGAGAGAGAGAGGGAGGGAGGGAGGGAGGGAGGGAGGGAAGGAAGGAAGGAAGGAAGGAAGGAAGGAAGGAAGGAAAGAAAGAAAGAAAGAAAGAAAGAAAGAAAGAAAAAGAAAAAGAAAAAGAAAAAGAAAAAGAGCCATGGATATAGCTCAGTGCCAGGCCCCAGGTTCAGTGCCAAAGCCTGCAAATAAATGTATACATACATAGATAGCAAGCAAACCCTTGTCTCAAGCCCAGCTTTTTAATTAATTGAGACGGGATCTCACTGTGTAGCCCAGGCTGGCCTTGAGCTCGTGGCAATCCTCCTGCCTCAGCTTCCCTGGTATTGGGATTACAGGCATGCACCACCATGCATGGCAGGATGCGAGCATGTTTTGCCCAAAGAAATGCTAGCCAGGGTGCAGCCTGTGGCATTCACACTGGGGTCTGTGCCCCCACCTGGGGTAGCACAAGAGGTTCCATGCACAGTGGTGCTGGGGTGGCCTGGTGGGGTGGCACTGTGGTCTGTGCCAGCCCAGGCCCATGAGCTTGGTCCTGCCGACAGGGAATTCTCGTGGTCAGAGCGGAACGTGTCACTGAAGCACATCATGCAGCATATCGAGGCCTCGCCCAATATCACCCACTATGCGCTCATCGGCCTGCGCAAGTGGGGCAGCAGGACTCGAGGCTGCGACGTGCGCGAGCCCTTCTCACGCTGCCACGTGCACGACTTCATCCTCCTGAATGTGGACCTCACCCAGAGCGTGCAGTACAACCAGAACCGGTGAGCTGCCGTGAGCGTCTCTGCGGGGTGTGCTGCCGAGAGTCACCAGCTGCACCCTGACCCCCGTGTCCAGGGAGGGTCTGTGTGAGGCGTGGTTGAAATATATAGTGAAGGTTTGAACTTTAAAAGTGTATTCCAGTAAAAGACACACTGCCGTGAGTCCCCTCAAAATCCTCCCCTCACATTGAACACACGTGTCCCGTTGTCCTTGCTGCTTTCTGCAGCAGCTCTGGAGTCCTCTTTCCTAAGGGTCTTTAACTGCACTGTCCTGGCTGCCGTAATGTCCTGAATGGATTTGAAACATGTCCCTTTCATGGTTCTTTCGACTTTGGGGAAATGCTGGAAGTCACATGGTGCCAGAGCTGGTGACTGAGGTCGATGAGGATGCCGTGTCGTTTTTTTTTTTTTTTTGAGCCACCTTTCTGCTGGGTGGTGCTGGGCAGGAGCACTCACTGTATATTTCAGTCACTCCCTGTTGTGCCAGGTGGCAGGTATGTGCCCTGACAGCCACTTAAATTGTCAGTGTTGGAGCTAGACTGATGGGCTCACAGAGCCTGGGCTTCCTACTCAAGGTCTTTGCAGTGTGGGTGGTAGACTTCTCACTCAGCCTGTTGTCCTGTGCTATTAAAGAGGCCAGGGCTGTGCTGCAGGTTAGTGGCAGAGGACTTGCCAGGCACATGTCAGGCCCTGGCTTTATCTTCAGCAGTGCAAAAAAAAAAAAAAAAAATCCATAGTTTTACCGAGACTTTTGCATTTTTTAAACAAATGGAATGGTCAAAGGGTATGGTGTCCATACTTGTAATTCAGCACTTAGAAAGCTTAAGCAGGAGGGTCTCTGCCAGTTTGAGGCCAGCCTGGGCTCCATAATGAGTTCAAGGCCAGCTGGACTGTATAGTGAGATCCTGTCTCAAAAAACAAAAACAACCAAAAAAATGGGATGATATCTGGTTTCTCACATGCTGTCAGGGACAGCCAGGTGCTGCCTGCTTGGCCCTGTCACACGGGCCCCTCTGACCTGGCAGGTTCATGTGTGACGATGTGGACTTCAACCTGCGCGTACACAGCGCTGGCCTCCTGCTCTGCCGCTTCAACCGCTTCCGCGTGATGAAGAAGCAGATTGCGGTGGGCGGCCAGCGCTCCTTCCATATCACATCCAAGGTGAGCAGGAGACGGGCGGGGCAGACACCAGCCATGGGCAGGGGCAGCCTGGGTGGCAGAGAGGCAGAGGATGTAGCTCAGGGCAAAGACCTCAGTCGCCTCAGACACCGGACACCTTGCCCAGCCCCAGATTTACAGTCCCTTGCAATGTCCATAGTGCTCTGTATGCCAGCTTAAGCCTGGGTGCAGACAAAGCCACCCCATGGACGGGGCTCAGAGCTTTCTCGGAGTAATGCCCACCCCAGAAATGGGCAGGACCTGTAAACCCAAGACTGGAGCTGGTCATGGTGGTGCAGGCCTGTGATCCTAGCACTCTAGGAGGCTGAGGCAGGGGGATCCCCAGCCTTGTCCCATCTGGGCCACCTTAGTGACTTATCAAGACCCTGTCTCAAAATAAAAAGAAAGAGTGAAAGAAGAAAGGGCTGGGGATGTAGCTTGGTGTGAAATGGTTCAATCCCCAGTACTGCAAGCAGAACAGAACAGAGTCAAACCAAAACAAAAGCCAACCAACAAAAACATGAGGCTGGTCTTACACCAGAAGAAGTGGGAGTTACTGAGTGAAAGTCCTGCCTGCTGTTTCCACCGGGCACCTTTAAAGTTGAAATTGTTAGATTTGCAGTTTAATTTAGAGAGATTGGAGGTCTGTCCCATTTTAAGTCTTCCTACCAAAGAGCCTGACTTCCCTTTAAAACTAATTTTTCTTTCATATCCCTCAGTGTCACTTTTAACCTGTTAGCTCTTTTTTCTTTTTTCTCTTTTTTTTTTGAGACGTCTTGCTCGGATGCTCAAGGTAGGCTTGAGCTTGCAATCCTCTTGCCTTAGCCTCCCGAGGGCTGGGATTACAGGTGTGCACTGCCATGCCTGGCCCAAACCCTGATTTTCCTTAATGAAGAGTGTTATTCTTGAAGTATGCTCTGGTGGCGGGGTCAGGGATTCCACCCTGCCCCGCCCCCAAACCTGGGGTGAGCAGTGGTCTGATATCCATCCCGCCCCCCACAGGTGTCTGACAGCTCTGCAGCTGTTGTGCCAGCCCAGTACATCTGTGCCCCAGATAGCAAGCACACATTCCTTGCGGCACCTGCCCAGCTCCTGCTGGAGAAATTCCTCCAGCACCATAGCCACCGCTTCTTCCCACTGTCCCTGAAGAACCACAGCCACCCTGTGCTATCTGTGGACTGCTACCTTAACCTGGGGCCTCAGGTAACCTGGCATGGGGTGCTTGGTGCAGAGGGGCCCCTGGGACAAGGCATTCTCATCCATAGCCGCAGCATCCCTCAGTATCCATGGAAACTGCCTCCAGAACCCCAGCATCCCTTGGTATCCATGGAGACTGATTCCAAGACCCCCTGGGTACCAACACCGGCAGCTCAGGTCTTTAGTATTACAAAACCTAGGGTTTGCTGCTAACCTTTGCTCTTTAAATCATCTCTGGCTTGTGTATCCTACCTAACACAGTTTAAGTGCTGGATGTATGCTTACTATATTGTGTTGTATAGGGATGATAGGAAAAGTTTATATGTTTAGGAGAACTGCAAGTATTTTTCTTCAGATATTTTTGTTCAGGGATTGATTGAATCTAGGGCCATGATGGGCAACAGAAGACTGGCTGTACCCAGTGCCTGTCTCAGAGTCTATCCCACTTGATGGCTAGGAAAGTCGAGGCTGAGAGAGCTGAGCTGCTTTTGCCTAAACAGAAGATGTTAGGAATCAAACCCAACTGAGATGCCAAGACATTTTTGGTTCTCAGAGAAAGTCATGAATACAAGGTGTGATTGGAAAAATAGGGTGAATGTTTAGATTTTTTTAAAAATTTCAGTAAAAGACACATTGCTCTGAATCACCCTCACAATCCTCCCCTCACTTTGAACACACTCAACCCATCATCCTTGACATTTTCTGCAGCAGCTCTGGAGTCCTCTTTTCTGAGGGTCTTTAACTGTGCTGTGCTGGCCGCCTCAATGTCCTGAATGGATCCAAAACACTTCCCCTTCAAGCTCATTGTGACTTTGGGGAGGAGCCTGAAGTCACACGGTGCCGGATCTGATGACTGAGGTGGGTGAGGACGCAGCATCATGTTTTTCTGAGCTGCTTTTCTGTGGGAGGGCACTCGGTGGCAGCACTCCCTGTATTTGTGATCCCACCTGGTAAAGACCCTCAGGAAAGAGCACTCCAGAGCTGCTGCTGAAAGTGGCCAGGATGATGGGATGAGTGTGTTAGAAGCGGACAGAAGTATTCTGAGGGGGATTCACAATGACATGCCTTACTGTTATACAGTTTTAAAGAATTTAAACATTCATGTATCTGTCACACCTCACATAAATCTGGATTGGCGTCTGCAATTGGCTTTTAGGATACAGAGTTGGAAACAGGATGTACATGCTTCCTGCCGACCTGTGCTCTGCCCGAGCTGCTGGCCCCTGTTAGCTGCAGACCCCAAGTGCAGAGCTGCTGACTCCTCATAGACAGTGGCAACCTGTGGCCTCCTCTTCCGCAGATTTCTGTCTGCTACGTGAGCTCCAGGCCGCACTCTGTGAACGTCAGCTGCTCTGACCTCATGTTCAGTGGACTCCTGCTGTACCTGTGTGACTCCTTTGTGGGGGCCGGCTTCCTGAAACAGTTCCACTTCCTGAGAGGTAATCATCCAGAATGGCTGTTGTCGCTGGTCTCTCTGAGGCAGGACCCTTGGCCTTATTTGCCAGTGGGTAAACTGAGGCTTGAGAGAGGACATCCTTGGGACCACCAGGGAAAGTAGCAGCCGACTGGGGCTGGAGCCGGGCCTCCGCCCTTTAGCTGTCTGGTCGAGGCCACCCGTGTCCGCTTCCTTCTGGGTGAGCGGCAGCGTCTTCACCTTCTGCTCTCCTTCTCCACCCCGACCCCTTGCATCCATGCTTGGCTCTCCCGAGAGACTCCTTCCTGGTCCGAGGTCCTGCAGTCTCCTGTGTCTCTTCTCCGGTTTTTCTTCTTTTCCTGATACAGTGGTTGAAAGTCTATGTGCCGTCAGAATATGATCTCCAATCTGTGTTTCCATCCTGTTGGGATCCTCACTGACCTCCCCCATCTTTAGTTGTCCCTCATTCTGACCTTCAGCTCTAGAGGGTATTTTAGGAGCCAGGTGTGCTCACGCCTGTCATCCCAGCACTTAGGAGGCTGAGGCAGGAGGATTGCCATGAGTTCCAGTCCAGCCTGGGCTACATAGTGAGACCCTGCCTCAAAAAATCACCTCTCCTCACACCTCTGCCCTCCCTCACCATACAGGTGCCACGCTGTGTGTGATCTGTCAGGACCGGAACTCACTTCGCCAGACGGTCATGCGCCTGGAGCTGGAGGACGAGTGGCAGTTTCGGCTTCGGGACGAGTTCCAGACAGCCAACGCCAAGGAGGACCGGCCGCTCTTCTTCCTGACGGGTCGGCACGTCTGAGCGAGGTGCCACTGCTCCTGTGGGACTGGAGGTCCTGGACCTGGGCCTTAGGACGGCGATGGGCCTGAGATGCCACTGTACCACCTGGTGGGACAGGACCTGGCCTTGTGTCCCCAGGGAGTGGCCTGAGAGCCAGAAGGACGAGACCCTGGGTGGAGGACCCAGTCCCAGGCCCGTGGGCCAGGCCTTGCCCTACACTCTTCTGAAGCCATGTGAGGAAGCACAAGTGTGGCCTGCTGTGGCCGTGCCTGTGCTTTCAGGGCAGAACAGAGAGGGACAGAGTGGCTGAAGGAGCCACTGTGTCTCGGGTGAGGCATCGACACCAGCAGGTGGGACTGCTCTGTGACCCTCCCAAAGCGACTCCAAAGGAACAGTTCCGCTGGTGAGGCCAGAGGCAGGAGAAAGAAGGGATCATCCAGTAAGGATTACCGAACCGCTTAGAGGTTGTCCTTTTAGCGCTTGCCCCAGACAGCAAACTGAAGATGTAAGATAGCAGCGCAGACGGAGTCCACAAACCCGCACAGGGTGACGCCTGGCCTCTCAGCAAGGGCACTGAGAAAAACCTTTCTTCAAAACAATACTTTAAAATAGGGTTATAGAGGTTGACCCGAAATTTGCCTTACAAAGGAAAAAAAGAGCCAAATTTCTTACTAAAAAAAAAAGAAAAACAATAAAAACGACCAAAGTGAGAGGCAGTATGAAGGGCTGGACCGGTGACTGCACTCCGTGAAGGCTTGGGGCCACCCCAAGCACCAGCTCATCCTGCGTGAGGCTGGGTTTGCTCCGCACACGTTGGAGCGCCACCTGCCGGCCGAGCGCAGTGGTGGACCAGAGTGAGGGCGCCCGAAAGGCGAGGATGGGACAGAGCTGCCGGGAAGATCTAAAAGCACAATTCCAAGCCCCGCCTCCGGCCTCCAGCCTCCCCTGTTCAGCTCCCTGCCGGCCACCATGCTTCCCTGGAGGTAGCCCAGAGCGGAAGGAAGAGCTTAAAGATGTTTAAAAATGGGTCAACCAAAAGCATCCTCGGAGGCCCTCCTTAGACACAGCACTGAGAGCACTGTAGATGACGCAGTGCAAGAGGAAACTTACAAACAATGCCAAAGAACGTCCACCTTTCCCTCCCCCAGGAAGAAGAGTAGCGTGACAGTGTAAAAGCTTTAGATCTGGGTTTCTGAAATGATCTCCTTGTGTGTGTTATTCCTATTTTGGAATAAAAACCGACCTTCTTTAGTTAAATCTGTCTTTTGTACATGGAGGCTCCTTTGTGGTTCTTTGCATGTTATTAGTTAACTTAAACATCCCAACCCATCCTCTTGTGTGTGTCAGGCTTACAGATAAAACTCGTAGCTCAATATTTCTTTCTGGTGGGTATGAATCACATCGTTGGAGAAAGAATAGAGTGGCTACTCATCTCTGGGGCCCCAGCTTAAAATCTCCTGGCATAACTGCAGGATTGGAAAGGAAATAAAAATGGAAGTATATTACAGTGACTCATGCACACCGTGTTTATAGCAGCACAAACTCATAATAGCTACTTTTTGTTTTTGGGGGGCAACCAGGGATCGAACTCAGGACCTTGTGCTTGCTGGGCAGGCACTTAATAGCTACATTTTGGAAGCAGCCTGTATGTCAACTAACAGATGAGTGGATAAAGAAAATGGGTGTTTACACACAGTGGAGTACTACTTGTGCCAAAATGGATGTGCCTTTGTTTTTGTTAGTTGGGTTTGGTTTTTTGAGACAGAGTCTCGCTGCATAGTTCAGACTGGCCTTGAACTCAATATGTAGCCCAGGCTGGCCTCAAACTCATGACAACCCTCCTGCCTCAGCCTCCCAAGTGCTGGGATTACAGGTGTGCGCCACCACACCTAGCAAAATGGATGAGACCATAATGATAAGCCAAATAAACCTGGCCCCTAAGATGAAATATTGTGTGGTTTCTCTAACATGAGAGATAGAAAGTAATTTATAGAGAAATAATAATAATTTAAATAATAATTTAAAGAGAAAAATAAAAGGATGATAAGACACGGGGAAGTAGAGTCTAGAGATTGGAAGGGGATTGGGAAGCAAAGGGAGTAGAAAGACTAAGATGTGATGTGATTTAGTTCCCCAAAGACGACTGCAGTTATTATGTCACAGACATACGCTCACACAAAAATTATGCTTTGAGAAATTCCTGAAGAAGGGGCACAAAGAGTGGAAGATGGGGAGAGACATGCGGGAGCCACTGCCCACAGTGAGCAGAGAAGGGGTCTCTGGGGACATGGCCCATGGGCTGCAGAGGCAAGAGAAGGCTGGGGCCAGAACAGCCGTCAGGGCGAGGGCAGGAGAAGCAGCTGTCTGGATGTGGCCAAGGCTTAGACAGGCACAGGAGCCCTGCAGGAGGGGGACACGGAGCGGCCCTTTGTGAAGATGACCCATGGACATCTCTCCCTCACGGTGTGTCCTGCCCTGTGGGTAGCAGACAAAGTAACTAAATGGGAACTCCCTTGGCCAAAAATAAAAACAAGAAAAACTCGAGAAATATAGGAAACATCATTAGTCAGCGAAAGGAGGTTTAAGTTTTGTGAAGAAAATAAAAGCAACAGAATCCTGTGACAGAAATATAATTGACAGTAGAAGGAAGAGAGATAATGTGTCCAAGAGCATAAAGATCAGTGATGGGTTCGGGAAATTAAAAACCGCAGCAGGCAGGTGTCTTAGTCCCTGTCTTCATGCTGTGACACTCAAACCCACAACGTAAAGGGAAGCTGCTTATTTTGGCTCGTGATTTTAGTCCATAGCTGGCTCCTCCAAAACATGGCAGCATGGTGGAAGGGTCTGACGGAGGAAAGTTGCTGAAGGAATGGGGACCGGAAGCGGAGAGAGAGGAGCAGGGGAGGAGATGGACCCTTCCCGGGCCCGCCCCTGTGGCCACGCCTTCAGGCCGGGCTCCGCCTCCTAATGGCAAAGTGCACCGAGCCCCATCAACCGACACTCAGGCATAAACTGTAACAGCAGACTAGAGAGCTAGAAAGTAGGGTTAATGAGCTGGGGGAGGGCAGCAGAAAGGACGCTGTGAGCGCTGCTGACCCCTAACTGCTCCCCTCAGTCGGTGGTGTCACCCCCGGAGGTAGCTCCCCAGACTACCTGGATCTCTGCCTGGCAAGTGCTCCTTTGCTTGGGGCCTCTCTACTCAAAGGACACCTCCTCAATGATGCTGTCTCAGAATGAGTACCTGCTCACAGAGGACACATGTTTACTAATTAGGGTTTGTGCCTTTTTTGTCCTCTATCATGAAAGTAGACATTTTGTAAGACATAAACATTGCTGTAACCTCAGAGCCCTGAAGATATGTACTACGTAGTAGAGGCTCAATAAATGCCCATGGAGTGGGACTTCCTTCCATCATTGTGAGCAAATACGTGAGGATAGCAAGTTAAAGGAGGGAAAGATCTATGTTGGCTCATGAGTTCAGAAGGTTCAGTCCATGGTTGGGTAGTTCCACTGCAGTGGGTAGGAACATCACAAGTGTGATGAGGAAAGCCACTTATTTTGTGGAAGCCAGAAAGCAGAGAGCAAGGGAAAGAGCCTCGGCTATAGAGGCAGGGGTAGGGCCGAGACAGTCCTCAAAGCCATACCCCTTCAGCAGCCTGCTTCACCCAACTAGGCCCCACCTCCTATGCCTCCACCAAGTCCCAAGAAGGCCATCAAAGTATGAATCTGCCAAGGAATTAATTCACCAATCACCTTCCAACATGCCCGTCTCTGCATACGTGAACTTTGCAGGGGACATTTTAGACTGAAACCAACACAGAGTGAAGGAATTCCTAAGTCAACAATAACCAACTGGAAAATGTAATGAATAGAAAATTCCTCATCACCAGATTAACCAAACCCACAAAATAGCTAATATTAACCTACCACAAAATTTGTAAGACCTCTGTGGAGACAGTTATAAAAATCTAAAGGAAACAAAGGGTATAAGTAAAGATAGAGAAACCTATATCTCAATGGAGAGGTTCCACATTAAAGGCTGTCAGCTCTCCCCATACCTTCCCAAATTATCCTACAGGATGAATATAAGACTAACCAAAGTTTCAACTGGAATATTTATGGAAGTGGCTTTCTGAGGTTGGGGCTCTCACTCTTAGTCCAAATGCAAAATAAAAGAGTTGCTAAACAAATGAAGACCAAAAAAAAAAAAAAAAACAAATGAAGACCAGGATGTTTCCTGCTTAATTGCGGGAGCGCATGGAGGTGTACTGGTAGTGCCCAGTGTTCTAATGCTGAAGGCAGAAGTAGAATCATCTACCTGGTCCCAGGCAGCATAGACAGTGTGGGGTTTTGTCCCTAGAAAATTTATAGCATGACAGAGAAGGGGCTGCAGGAGCAGAGAGGGACAATAAATTGCTCTGTTATGCAGGCCAAGTCCTCCTCCAAACACTATAAAATAGGTTATTACTTTGCTCGTGGGTAGGCATAAATGTGGAGGCAGAGAGAACCTAGAAGTGTGTTATGCTAATGGTGTTCCATCATGTCGGAGTAAACGCCTGAAGTTGAGAATAAATATTCCTGGTTAATTATCTGTTTTTAAATCTCTAGGCTTGATCCTTAGGCTATGGTCAGTGTGGCTGATCCTCTGGGGGATGACTAGCTCTTGGAGCAAGGCCTGCTCTTGTTTTTTTAAAGACCACTCTTCCCAAAACCACTGTTTTCTGAGAATGCTCCTGTTATGGTACTGTTGACCTCAGCAAGTGACTGTTTTCAGAAGGAAGGCACCTTGAAACAGAAGGAGCCAGGGCCCTGAACAGAACCACTCGCCCCCTCTTAATGATGTTCTGTGACAAGAACTGGTGATGGTTTTTTAATTATGTTAAGCCACTGTGATTTCACCATTCACTCATTACATTGGCATGCACGAACCCATTCTGACTGATTGTCATTGTGACCAGCGCTTTCTAGAATTATGCCAGAGCCTGGGAGATGTTCCAGTTGATGTGTCAACCAGAGATGCTCCCATATTTGAACACTATCCCTCTCCTATTATCAATTTCTGGGGCACAACCAAAGTTTAAGACATTAAAATGCCAAGCAGTCAAAATGTAATGTAAAGTTGGTGTAAAATCCAAAATAATGCTATCTCTTCTTTAAGATAAAGTCCTGGCCTGTCTTCCCTAACTTCATGTGTCTCATTCTCAGCCAGGAGTGTTGTAGAATCCTGCAGAGCTGCTGTTCTCAGCACTGGGACCTGGAGTCTGTCAATGGTGTGAATCTTTGCAGGTGCTCTGATATGTGTTAGTGCATGGAGAATTCCGTGATGCTCCTTAGGTTTTAGATCTGATGTGCTAAAGGAATCCATGGGATTATCACAACATTGGGCTTCCGCTCATAGCATTTAGAAAACAAGGCAATTGCTAAAATATTTTAGCAGGCAAAATTATGTTCCTAGACTACATTTTTGCTGTTGATAAATGCCACAACAGACTCCAAGTGGTACCTGCACAGGGGTTGCAGAGAGGAAAATCTTCAGAGTGTTGTCTGTGTAGGAAGCCGGTATGAGCCTGTGGTCTGGAATCCATGCTGTCTGTACTTGAACACAATCCAGCAACTCTCTCACCAAGGGTGAGGATGATGCTTTCTTTCTCCTAGCTGGGGACACTGCCATTGCAAGTTGCTTTCTCCTATCTCAAACTATGACTTCTTAGGGACAATCAATGCCTCCCTCTGAGGTGGAGAAATTGCTCAGCAAGATGGTGGCCTGTAAGTTAGCCCTCGCCTGCCACAGCAGGAACTTCACAGGCTCACCTCCCCGGCTGACCTGGGTCCTCTGCCACTTGTGTGTGTGCGCGTGTGTGTGTGCGTGCGTGCGTGTGCGTGCGTGCGTGCGTGCGTGTGTGTGTGTGTGTGCGCGCACGCGTGATGGTTTGTAGTTCCAGCCACGGGCAGAATCTTGATGTGGCGCTGCTCAGGGTTCTCCGCCAGCCTCCAGGGGAATCCTCCCAGCCTCGAGTTTCTCCGGGCTCCTGAATCACTCTTCTCCACCCTGGCGAGGGAGGCCGGCGTCTTCCGTGCGCTCCTACCTCACTGTCCTCTCCACGGGCACTCCTGAGCCCGTCTCCAGACACGATCCCAATCTGTATTTTTTTTTTCCAATCAGTATTTTGGTTCAATGTGTTCTTCCCAGGTTCTTTCTAAGAGGGAACTGAGGGAAGCATGAAAAACGGTTACATGCACCACCCAGAAAACCTGTATACATTTCCAGTGACGGTGAGGCAGAAGATCGTGGCCAAAATGGCTGGGGAAGTGGGTGTGACTTTTTAATTACGGAATTCCAGGACACAGGCTCTGCACCAATCAGAGAGTGCTATCTTCAAATTGTCTTGTGGGAATTCAAGCAAGTTTTTGACAGGACAGCCTAATTCTGAGAGGTGGAAGATACCAAAGGAAGTGGCCGTGAGCTCTTGGCCCCTGTGCTGTCCTTCACAGTGGTCCCCTCACCCTGCAGGGTTCCTCTTCTCCTGCTATTAATAGGCCCACCCTTGCTCTGCAGAATGTTTCTGTGCTTTTCCTGTCTTCAGTAAATTTAAATCCCTGCTATCTTTTGCACTTATCTTGACCAATTACTTTTTTCAGGACAGAACTAATTTAGAAACCATCCCTAGAAGGAGGCTCCAGACCCCAGAACCCAGTGACAATAGGAAACTAAGCAACTCCTAGCTTAGTTAGAGCTGAAAGGTTTGGTGTTTTGGTCAACAGAGTATTTGCTGTTAATTGGAAATGTAGCAGGCCTGTGGTTAGTAGAAGTGCTCAGTTTTTAACTCATTTTCCTTGGTCTTCCCGACGTCTTGAGCTCTTCCTTGCTCTGTCTTTATGGTTATTCCAGTGGGAGAGACCATGGTTGGAATTCGTAGCCAGATGTCTGGGGCTGGGGGTTGCCAGGTTAAAACCAGAGCTTTTGCACTGAGCTACATCCTCAGCTCTTTCTTGATTTTCTTTTTTTGAGACACGGTCTCATTAACTCACTAAATAATTCAGGCTGAGTTGTAATTTGTGATTACTGGGGTTACAGACCAGACAGCATTTTAAATAGGAAACCCCAACTGCACGTCTCTGATAGCACAAACACACCAGATATTCAACCCCCCATTTCTTCACTGAGAAGGCCCCCCGCAGGTCCTGAAGAATCCTTCCCAGGATGTTTAGTACTCATCGATGTCCTCCTATACCCCGAGTCTGTTCCTCAGAGTCCTGGAGTCTTATGTCAAAGTTTAACCAGAAAGTCCTCAAGCCCAAGAATAATGCTTAAACCAAACAGCAGAACTCAACGCCCCCTAACACAAAGGCTCCCAGGCAACTGGGGCCCTACCTGTGTTTAGGGCAGGGCTCTGAGGTGATGGGTGAATACACAGTTACACAGAACCTTCTCTGCTAGCTTCTGTTGTCTCTGTCCCTTGACACCTGGGCTCAGACATGCTCTTGTGCTGAGCTTCGTGGTTAAAGGTGATTCTGTAAGAAAAACATCCCTGAATACTCCCAGCAAAGGTAGAACTACCACTACTTTGTAGATAGCATGGTCTCTAGCTCCCAGGTGTAAGGGACAGCGACTTTAAGCACATCATTTTAAGATAGAATAATTCTAGTCTTAGTGCAAGCCTCAAAATGTGTCTTGAGAAACATCCCAGAGAGGCTGTAAAGAGTTAGCTTTGCAGTCCTGACTGCCCTGGAATGCTTCTCCAAGACAAATCTTGCCTGAGTTGTTTCACCCTCCCCTGGCCCTAGATAAACATTGTAACCATAAAGGGACACATATAGAACAGAGTACAGAAAATATATGTCATTGTGGCCGGAGCCTTACCTGGTCACGTGGCACAAGGAAAACAACTGTGGCCAGGCCTAAAACATTCCAATCTATTACCATGGAAACCAAAAATATATATAAGGTGGGAACAAAGGCAGTTAAGTATCACATTCTTGATCGGCAAACCAGGGGTGAGGGGCGACTGGTCCAAATTAGTTTTATTAAATTAAATTAATAAAACTCCATTTGTTCTGAATGAGTTCTTTGGTCTCCTGCAGAACACAGGGACCATGCTATCTACAAAGTGAACAAATATTTTGAGATCCTACTGTATGGTAGGCATTTTCCTGATGACAAACTATCCATTGTTTCATTTAATTTTACCAACAACATTCAAGTGGGCTGATTAGTGCAGAAACCAGAGCTCAGACAGGTGAATGACTTATCCACTCAGGGGTTATGGTAGCTCTGCTAATATCACAGCTGCTTCCTATCTGGAGCAATCAACTTGCACCAAATGCATCTATTATGCAATACTTTTGCTCCCAAGGCTCTGTGGAGATTAAAAAATCTTAAACCAGTGTTTCCCCACAGAGGAATGGTTATCTGTAGTAGGTGGCCAGATGTGGCTATGTATTTACCAAATGTGCTGCACTGGGTGCCATACAGTGACCAGGAGATCCCAGCACTAAAATTGAAAAATCACTTTAAATGTGCAGCCAGGTGTGGTAGTGCCACCTGAAATCCCAGCCCTGTGGGAGGCTGAGGCAGGAGGATCCCAAGCTTGAGCCCACTTGGGGCAATTTAACAACTTATTGAGACTCTGTCTCAAAATAAAAAAAGTAAAATAGGGTTGTGGGAGCAGCTCAGTGCAAAGGCCGTGGGTTCAATCCCCAGTTCCACCAAACAACCCCCCCCAAGCAAAAAACAAAAGTGAAGAAAATAACTTTGCATTAAGCCACACCTCCTTGATCTTCAGATTCTAGACAGCTTTTGTTGCAGAGAGTACTGCGACCCTTTTTATTCCTTTTTTTAGTCTACTTTCCTGGGCAGAGTTCCTGGCTTAGAGAAGATTAGCATTTTAGCAAATAAACAGTTGTAAAGGTGAGTGGGGATTTGCAAAGCCCTTCATGTCTCCAGAAGAAATAAAAATTCTATAATGGCATTTGTCATTCGGTGAATGTGCTGTCCCAGCTTCCCTTCTTTCTTTCTGGAACTCTAGTGAACATGCAGTTTTTGGCCTCAATACTTCTGGCTACTCTGTGCTGGGTTTTGCTCTGTAGCACCGCCCACCCTGGCCCAGCAACAATAAAAGAATTTAGGTAGCTTAAGGGTGGAATTGTAGGCCCCTGCAAGCATACTGGTGGCTGGGCACAGTGTCTTATGCATGCAGTCTCAGCACTGGGGAAGCTGAGGCAGGAGGATCACTGTGGGTTTGAGGCTAGTCTGGACTATGTAGTGAGTTCAAGGCTAGCCTGAATGACATAGTGAGACCTTGTCTCAAAAAAAAAAGCACATTGGTGACCCCATATCTTAGTTACTTTTCTTGTCACTGAGACCAAATTCCCACCTCCAAAAATTAAAGGAGGAATGGTTTATTTAGCTCATAGTTTGTAGTGGTTTCAGTCCATAACCAGCTGGCTCCAAGGCAGGGTGGCATGGCAGACAGGGATTGCAGAGTGAAACAGTTCATGGCAGGCAGAAGGTAGCAAAGCAACAAGGGACCTTATCAGCTTCTTTCTGTCACTTCTATATTCCCTCCAGGCTACTGGCATTAGGGTGGTGTCAAACCAGTGTACTGATCTAGTAATCATACGCCCTTAATACCAGCAGTACACACTCTAGATCCAGCCACCTCTGAAAAAGCCCCAGCTATAACTGCATGAGGCTCTGTGGGGATGTCTAGACACAGGCCATAAAACCCTAGCACCTCAGAATGTGATCTTATTTGGAAACAGAGTTCATACTATGTAGTTAGCTAGGCTAAAATGCAGGTCAAATGAGCCAGGGATGGCGGCACACACCTGTAATCCCAGCACTCTGGGAGGCTGAGGCAGGAGGATGGCAAGTTCAGCCCCAGCCTGGGCAACTTAGCAAGCCCTCGTCTCAAAACATAAACATGGCTGGCCATGTAACTCAGTGCAAACACCCTGGTCTCACTATATAGCTCAGGCTGGCCTTGAACTCAGGGTGATCCTCCTGCCTTAGCCTCTTGAGTGCTGGGATCACAGGTGTGTGCCACCATGCCCAGCAATGTTATTCAAGTGGTTTTTTGTACCAAGAATCAAACTCAAGGCCTCACACTTGCCAGGCATGCACTGTGCCACTGAGCTACATCCCTGGCCCTGTTATTCAATTTCTAAAACCCAAGGAGTAGTTGTTGTGATGCCCATTTCACAGGTGTCAAAATGAGGCTAAGCAGGTGAAAGACTTGCTTAGTTCACACAGCACATAGGTGACAGAGGCAGGATCGCCTGTACGATCCCAAATTCCAGGTTCTGTGCTCTTTTTATTTTCTTCAGTACTGAGGTTGAATTTGGGACCTTTGCAATTAGCTCTGTTGTAAGCCCTTTACTTTTTATTTATTTACTTATATTTTTGTTTCTTTTTTGAGACAGTCTTGCTATGTAGTTCAGGCTGGCCTTGAACTCATTTTGTAGCCCAGGCTGGCCTTCAAATGGCAGCAATCCTCCTGCCTCAGCCTCCCGAGTGCTAGGATGACATGTGAGCCACCATAAATGGCTCACCAACAAAGCAGAGACAAATGGCTTTCTGGGTCCTTTTATCTCCAAACCTGAGTGCTGGGCCTGGTTGTGCTCAGGTGGAGGGAAGAAGACAGGGGTACCACCACTCTCTGGGTTGCTGACAGCTCCTTAACAAACCCAGTATCTTCTTTGGTGTGATTTGTAGGAAAAATCATAACATAACTGCATCTCTGGGATGCTTTCTTGGGAACTGATTGTGTGTGTTGTGTTACTGTGATCCACTGTGGTGCCTGCTTCTCTCGGCTTCCGCTTCCCCACATCTGCCATGGCTGTGCTAATAGAGGTGTAGCATGCTAATTTGCAAATCCAAGCCAGGTGTGTTGCACGCCTGTAATCCCAGCACTGGGGAGGCTGAGGCAGGAGGATCACTGCCAGTTTGAGGCCAGCCTGGGCTACATAGTTCAAGCCCAGCCTGGACTCTCGAGCAATACCCTGTCTCAGACAAAAAACAAACAAACAAAAACCCAAAAATCAAAGCAAAATGGAATTGAATAACATCATGAATATCAAAAGAAGCTTGTAGGACATCTGAGTCCAAGCCCTAGGGGCATGCAACTGCAACAGAAAAAGGCCCCCTAGCCAGCATACTTCAGTTTCTTAGTTGCCCAGGTAATAGTTCTTGTGGTTGCTCCTGTCTCCTAGAAACTGGCTGGTCACCATGATGCATATTGTAAGAACCATCAAAGACAACCAAGTACTCTACCCCCTTTTGTGGCCCCATAAAAACCTCCCTCCCAGGGCCCTCGAGGCCTGACATTTTTAAGGATAATTGATTCCTTGTCAGTGCCTGTCCAACCCTAAATAAATCTGCCTCCAACTCCTGGGTGCCATTTGGTGTTTTTGCTTGCCATTGCAAAACTACAGAAATATGTGGCAGATGTCTGGGATCCTAGAAAAACAGCAGTAAGGACGGAAAGCCCCAGCTACAGTTTACTGAGCATTGATTACGCGCCAGGCACAATGCCGTGCAAGTAGGCCTTCATACTTTGGTGGCCCTCTTTGGGCAGCTGGTTTTCTCCTGGGAGGCGGTGGTAGCTGACCTGGTCTGCAGGGAGTGATAGGTGTCTGAATTATTACTGGCAGCGGGGCGGGTCTGAGAGGCAGGTGGTTGAGTCATTGTGCATTGTTGATTCTTGCATCTCTTCCAGGTTGGGGTTCTGGGGGGGTCCCCAGAGCCTGAAGTTGCTCTATTGGGAGTGGGGGGACTCTGCAGCCCCCATTTGGAGGTGGCCCTGACACAGGGCAGTGAGGGCTCCCAGGAAGAGTTTCTGGGAGGAGGAAGACATGACATTGTACAGGACCGGGGTCAGCACATAGCCCATGTAGAAGAGGACTTTGCTCACCATGTAGAAGTAGTGGTAGAGATCGTACAGCAAGCTAGAGTGGAACCCAGGGGTCTGGCTGCAGGACTGTCCCTTCATCCTCTGCCCCTTTCCAGGCATACGATTCCTGCTCCTGCACAGTGTGAATTTGGGGTCTATCCCGTCCCCTCCAGCTATGGACAAAGAGATGGGGCTTCACTAGGAAGCAACAGTTGGTCTGAGAAGCCCAGCTGCACAGGCCCTCCAGTGCCCACATACCTTCAGTGAAATAGCAGAACACAAGCCTGAGGCCATGGCGTGGCAGCCAGCAAATGACATACTCGGCCACGATGGCCTCTGCAGGGCCAGTGGAGGACGGGAGACAGAGAAGGACAGACAGAAAGCAAACACAGTTCAGTTACGCTACCTCCAAGGAAGCCTGAGGATGCATGTTTCCCTGTGCCTTGTTCCTGGAGTCACAGGCCGGGAAGAGAATCTGGAGGTGATCCGGTGCATTCTTTTTTGAGACCTGGTCTCACTGGTCTCAGGCTGGCCTTGCACTCTCTATGTAGCTCAGGCTGGCCTCAAACTCCTGGTAATTCTGCTGCCTCAGCCTCCCAAGTGCTTGGATGGTAGGCATGCAGCCTGGCCGACCAGATGTATTTCATCTGCATCTCTTCTCAAACCTTACATTGCCCTGTGCTCTTGGTGATGATTACCTCAGCTACTGCTTGGACACACAGGTTTCCAGAATCTTCTCCTGGACACTAGGATTCCATCCCAGCTCTAGGTGGGATGTTGCCCCAGCTGTCCAACCCCACATGCAGCAGAGCTCAGGTAACTTTCCTGCCCTTCTGTCCTTTTTTTCTGGTGGGCTGATGGTCCTCAGCCACATGGCAGTGTATTCCACCCCATCTCAAACCCTGTCAAGCGGGTCCTCCTCAGCCTCTCTCTCCCTCTCGTGCCACCCCGCTGAGACCACCCCGAGCGCCTGTTTCCTCCGGGCGGCTCTGACACCCAGGCCCTCATGTTGCTTCTCTGCCGCTGCATAAGACCATGGCATTGCTGATGGCCCAGACCTGCTTCTCACTCCATCCTATAGCCTGTAGCTCAGACCCCGGGTAAGGTGCACGTTCAAAGCCTGTTTTCCTGTCCTTTTGAGATTTCTCTTACAAGCCCAAATTGTCCTAGATCCTCACATAAACAAGCAAGTAGACACTGTTGTAGCAGGGAGAGGGAGAGTTAAGGGGTCCACCATCCCTTCAGCGTGGGTCTGTTCCTGGGCGCAGTGTGGTCTCCGCTTGTCTCTGTGTGCTGCTCCTGAAGCAGACCAGGCGCTGCAGACTGAGTTCCCACTGTTTCCTTATCTGTCAGGGGTGAGATCTAGACGTCCTCCAAGAGCCTTGTGCACTCATAGACAGGGCTTTCGGGAATGATGGATTATGGAGCTTATATGGTCCTGACTTCCGGTTAGGAGGTGGGGCTTGGTGGAAGGGGCGGTCCTGGGGGCGGGGCCTGGAAGGGTTCCTCTCCCTCCCGGCTCTGCCCTTTTTCTGCGTCACTTGCTGTCCACCATACCATGAGCAGCTCTCCACCAGACCCCTCTACCACTGCTGTCGTGCCTTGGAGCAGCTGACCACGGGCTGAAACATGAGCCCAAATACACCTCTCCCCTTTTTCTCTGTGGGTGTTGGGCATTGTGTGCAAGTGACCAAGAAAGTGACGAAGACATGATCCTCCATTGAGCTTCTGAGGAAGCCTGCTGGTGTCCGCGTGGATTGCTGGCCCTGGGGCCAGGCAGTCCTAGGGAGGGCAGGAGCTTGCTGAGGATGGGCAGCAGCACCCTGACCCCTGGGGCGTTCTCCTGGGGGCAGTGCGGTGGGGACTCAACTGAGAACCTGGATACTTTGCTGCAGGCTGCGGATGTGGCTGGCACACTGTGTCTCACCAGATGGCTTGGACACCCAAGAAGGTCTTCCTCCACATGATGACGCCCAGGAGACCCTCTTGGCTCAGTAGCTCTGGGAAGCAAGGTGTGGAGCTGACCGGGGCCCGGGCTGATGGAACCTGGAGTAGAGGGCCACCAGGTGGTGATCCCATTCAGGAGGGCAGTGAGTGCCAGGGGCAGCAGGAAGGACACCAGCACATTCACCTGTGGAGTCCATGCCAGGGTCAAGGCGGCAGCACCAGAGACCATGGTTCCAGTCAGCAGTCTGCGCCCCAGGCCCAGAGTCTGAGCTGGGGAAGTGGGTGACACAGGGCTGGAAGGTAAGACAGGAAATCCCGAGGAGGGAGAAAGCAATGCCAATCAAAAAGGTAAGATTTGGGCTTCATTTAGGGCATTCATCACGACTAAATCAGAGGGGCTTCAGAAAGGAAAAACAGAAAAGAAGAACGGATATGGGGAAGAAAATACCCGAATTGAAGAAGGTTTTCCCCAAGTTGAAGGACCTGAGTTTCCAGATGGAGAGAGGCTGCCCGAGGGCCAGAACACCAACTCTAAGCCCCTCTGGATGAAGATCCTGGGACTCCTGGAACAGGTCACGGAAAGGGTGGCGGCCAGAGTGACCTGACTTCCTAAAGCAGTGGTGGAAGCTAGAAAGTAGTAAGAATGCTTCTGATTTGTGGGAAAATGGTTTCCATCATGGAATCTTACATCCAGCTAAGTGTGCCAAAGTGATGAGTACAAAGTATTTATTTTCATAGTTTTTAGGTTTATGAACCTTTTTTATGTTGTAGGGAGTAGAGGAACAGATGTCCCATCAAAAACAGCTTAGCCATCAATAAAGAGGAAGAACTGAGGCGGACTAGTTAGCATGATCCTAGCTACTTGGGAGGCTGAGGCGGGATGACCACAAATCACAAGAGACAGAGGGAAGGGAGAAGAAGATGGTAAAAAAAAAAGAATTAAAGTGTGTTATGTGCATTCGCCAACTCCCTATGAGGAGTGTGATCATTATGTGCTGCAAACACAGACTCATAAAAATAAAAATTAACAAATCAATAGCACTAAACAACATCACATTTGTGCATGGTGATTTTCAGCTTATTAAACAGTTCACATAGCTCATCTATTGGTTCCTCAACTCATCTATCTAAATATTACTCTTAAAATTCTCTTAGTGCAAACATTAAATGAAGCATAGCATATCACTAAGAAAACAAAAAAAATGCCCCAAAAGACTATGCATTATTGTTTCAAGGAAACCAAAGTTGCACTGGAAAGAAATACAATAAAAGCAGGGCATGGTGGCACACATCTGTAATCCCAGCACTTGGGAGGCTGAGGCAGGGGGATCGCTGCAAGTTTGCAGCCAGCCTGGGCAATGTAGCAAATACCTGTCTCAAAAACCAAAATAAGAACAATGCCAAAATGAAACTACAATAAAAATAGACAACTAGCTCATCTGGAAAGAATATTTACATAGTCAAATAACATCACAACGTATGTGTAAGCAGATACAGTGATGTAACTATATGGGAAGGAAGGTGAAGGCAGGATGTGTGGGTGCATGGAGGGGCAGGGGCAGGGGCAGGGGCAGGAAAGTAACAGAGGTCTATTTTCTATGGGGAGAGGACTGTGGATATCCGTTAGACAGGGAGATCAAGACAGAGTTCTCTAGGGCCGTGAAGGTGAAGAGCACTGAGAAGCAAGTGTGTGTGCTCCTGCATGTTGCCCAGAGAAGTAGCAGGTGTGGACAAGAAATGGCAGCTGCTACTGTATGTCATGGGCTGTAATGGCTTGTACCTAGAAGTCTTCCCAAAGCTTCTTGCACTCATAGGTGGGTCTTTCTGGAGGCGACTGGATCTAGGGTGTGTGAGACTGGGGTTAAGGGTGTGTGATTACTAAATTAGTTCACTGATTAGTTTAGCATAATTCTGTGGGTAATGGGAAGACCCACCAGGGGTGTTTGTGGAGGACCACCTAGGTGACTGTCCCTGAAAGAGGAGCAATTGCCTCCATTTTGGCTGAGTCTAATCCTATTTCCATGTATTGATATGTACAGAGCTGGCTAGGACCCTTTCCTTTTCCTTTCAACTGGCTTTAAGCAATGCATATTGGTCTAGCCAAGGTGCTGATGGTTGTCTTTGAAGACAGCAGGCATGTTTCTCTGGAGCCAATGCTCCATGCTGTCAGCTGAGATCAAGCCTTGGGATAGAGACTATGACTTCTTGGGGCTTGAAAGATTATACATCAGAGTGAAGCATCAACCTCAAAACATTATATACTATCTCAACTGTGTTAGGCAGATCACTCTTTCTCTCTGGATTTGCAGAGGTGATTTTAGGTGTCCTACCTAGCCCAGCTCATGGCACTCACCTACTTCCCATGATTCTCACAGTCACTCATCCTCAAGCCATTCCCCTCTTCATGAATGAATAAAACCTGAGTTTGGCCTTGGGTTGAGGCCTTTGTTACAGATGGCCATCACTGTGGCTGGACTTAGGACCCTGTGGCCCCCCATAACTACAAACATGCCTTAGTGCCTTTATTCTCAGCATGAGTTTCACTAGAAGTGGTAGATTGGAATTAACTCACTAGAATTCCAGTAACTTTTCATGGGATTACAAATATAACCCATGACGAGGACCAGGAAGGGCCTTCTGTAGGTGTTGGTGGCCCCAGCCAATGGGCTTGTAGCCTGAATAGGACAGAAGGGAGAGGGAGGGTCACTGCTGCTTGCTGCTCTCTGCCTGCACCACTGTGGCTGTTTCTCCCCACGATGCTTCTCTGCTGTACCACTCTGCCTCGGAGCCAGCCGACTATGGACCGAAACCTCTACACTGTGAGCTGAAATAAACCTTTCTTCCTTTAACTTGTGGGTATTAAATATTTTGTCCTAGCAATGAGAATGGAACAAAAACGTGGGCCTTGACTTAGTACTGTACTTGACTTCTTTTAAAATTAGGAAGTAAAAGTATGTTACATGATAGCTTATTTTAAATGTTTAATCGTAAAAGCTCAAAGAGTATGTTTTTGACTTTTTTTTCCACTTCTAAGGCTTTCTTATTCATTTCTCTTTGTAAAGTGATTTTTCAGAAACTGGACAGGCCAGGTGTGATGGCACACATGTGTCATGCAGCTCTCTGGGAGGCTGAGGCAGGAGGATCTCAAGTTAGAGCCCAGCTGGGCAACTTAGTGACTTAGCAAGACCTTGCCTCAAAATAAAAAAAATAAAAAGGGCTGGGGATGCAGCTCAGTGAGAAGGCCCTGAGTTCAATCACAGTACCACCAGGGAAAAAAAAAGTAATGAATCAACTTACCAGTAAGACATTAAAAGAAAAAGGTGGAAGGTATATCAAAATAAGCAGATTCTGAGTCTGGTTTCTTTGTTACATTTTTGGGGTTTTAGGACAGGGTCTTGCTATGTAGTTGAGGCTGGCCTTAAACTCACTAGGTAGCCCAGGCTGGCCTTAAACTCGAGGTGATCCTCAACCTCCTGGATTCCAGGAGGGCACCACCTTGCCCTGCTCATTATTTCATGACACAGACATTCACAGCACACACCTTCCTGCTTCCCAGTGTGCCCATGTCCAGGGAGCTGTGCACACTTTATCTTACCAGGCATGTTGGAAACTCTAACTCCCAAATAGGCACAGCCTGGAACCCACTTCCCCAGTTTGTGGTGAGAGGCGGAGCTTGGCTTCCAAGCATTCTGAGCATGCTGCCCAGTTTGTTGCCATGATTACATCCATTTAGACACCCGCCTGGGCAACCTGGCCACTGAGGGAGAGCCTGCCTTATAATATAAACATAAAATGGGGCTCTTGCCCAGTGGAGAGGAATTGTCCTCTCAGGGACTGAAGTGGGCACCATGGAGAGCAAGCAGAGTGGCCTGGTTTAACTCCTCAGCTCTGTCCTTATTCCTGCTGGGGCTGCAGTTGGCACCTGAGTTCCTCCCGAGATGCCTGGGCACAGGGAGCATTCAGCCTCCGTGTGCGTGACCTCTACTACACTGTGTTTCTCTCCCACTTTTCATGGAGCTGAAGATCGCTACTTCTGACGCTGGGGGCTCTATGGCCGCACGTGCTTTAGTCTCATATCAGAAACTCGGAGGTAACATCTCGCTCTGATACGTGGTTCTGGGACTCAGTGTCAGGTTGTTGCACGCTGGATCTGAGCCTGCTCAAGGTCTCGGAGACAAGTGAGAAGCATGGAGCAAAACCCCACGAGCCATTTTCACTCTTTCTTGGGTGAGGAAGTTCACGCATAGTTAAAATGTCAAGAAGCTCCAGGTTCCTGTGCAGTTAGCAGGTGGCCAGCACATGCCATCTCGTGGTCTTCACACTGAACCACATCCCCAGGTATTTATTTATCTATTTATTTGTGGGAAGGGGCTTCCTAAGTCTCTAAGTTGCCGGGGCTAAGCTCAAATTTGAGATCCTTCTGTCTCAGTCTCTCAGAGTGCTGGGATTACAGGCATGCACCACTACCCTGGCCATATTTAGACTTTTAAACAAAACTGTACCTTTCTAAAAGTTAAAAGCCCTTGCTGCTGAGCATATGGGCAGCTGCATGGAGAAGCGTGGAGGTGTGGCCTACGAGATTCCCAGAGTGATCCTGGTGGGCTGAACGGCTCCCTGCACACGGGCCACCCAGGCAGATGGGGAGAACAGTGCCCCACTCGGGTACCTGGGTGAAGACTTTCAGGGTGGTGCAGCTCACCACACGGCGCACGTGCACGACGTTCGTGCCTCTGCCCCACGATGCCCCTCCACCCTCACACCCGCTGGCAGTGCGAACCCCAGCAGGAAACCCAGACCAGTGACAACAGGCGGCGGTGGGCATTCAGGGTCCAGCACAGGGCAATCGCGCACAGCTCGCGCACCAGGCAGTGGGTACGACAGCCCAGGTCGCCCGAGGCCCAGCTCGGTTCCTCACGGAGCTGTGGAGCCTGCGGGCAGTGGCACGGCAGCGGCAACAGCCGCGCAAGCTGCCGGGAGCCGTCAGCACCGCGGACAGCGCATCCACCGCCTTGCCCGCCGAACCTCCTGGGCTCTCCGGCTCCAGCGCTCCTGGCACGCCGCTGCTCCGGCAGCCTATGGGCCCCTTTGCCACGGACAGACCCGTCCCACATCCCTGGTAGGGCAGCCCAGTCTCACCACAGCGCCGTTCCAATGTGGCCCTGGCCAGAATCAAAGAGAAGTGTGTTTGGTCGGTTCTAGACACCTCACTGGTCTCTTTCTAAGCTCACGGTGGTCATCAGAACTTTGGAGCTGCAAGACCATTTATTTATTTATTTATTTATTCATTTGGTTTTTTTGGGACAGGGTCTCTCCGTGTAGTTTGGATTGGCTTTGAACTTGCCATGTAGCCCAGGCTGTCCTGAGACTCGTGGCAATCCTCTTGTCTCAGTCCCCTGAGTGCTGAGATTACAGGCATGCACCCTTGCACCCTAGAAGACCCTTCAGACGTCTCTGTCTCATTGCCAGGATGCTCGGCATTTATGGAAAGTAGACCCCTAGCCAGTTCCCTAGCCTAGCAAATATCAATTCAGCTCAATCATGGAAGCGGCCTGTATGTCCATCAACAGATGATTCAATGTAAAAGAAGCTGTGTTTACACACAGTGGAGTATTGTGCTGCCCTAAAGAAGGGTGCCTTTGAGGCGCATGTAGGAAAGCAAGTGCCCCTTGAGACCATAGTGTTAAGTGCAATAAATCAGACACAGAAGCTTCAATATCACAGGGTTTTTCTTATGTGGGGTCTCAGTTACAGTTTTCATTGCTGAGACAAAATACCCAACACCCAGAATCAGGGGAGGAAAGGTTTATTCAGCTGACAGTTTGTAGAGGTTTCAGTTCTTAATGCACTGGCTTCAAGGCAGGGTGGCAGAGGCACTGAAGAGACAGAGAGTTTGTGGCAGGCGGAAGGTAGCAAAGCAAGCAGGCAATGAGGCAAGGCCGACCCCAGCTCTTCCCGTCCTTCACACCTTATTCGGGCTTCTCAGGGCAGGCGGCACTCACACCCCAGTCCGAGCACCTTGAGTCTAGCCCCGCACCATCCCTCCCAGCATCACACACCCGAGACCCAGCCACCTCCGACAAAGCTGCGCGACTGCATGAGGCTTTCAGGGACACCAAGACATGAGCCATAACATATGGGGAATCCAAAGTGTAGGTAAAGAGAGTAAAGAGCAAAGCAAAAGGTAGAGGATAAAAAAGAGACCGATTTTTTTGGTGGAGACAAAAAGGGGACCTGGGAATGGGAGAGGACGGTGGCAGGAGAAGAGGAAAGGGGAAGTAAAAGTGATCATGACGTGGATGTGTGCGGGCACTAACTCCCCACAGCGAGTGCAGGTATTCTGTGTCACAAACTTGCAATCATAATCACAGGCAGAGTTTGGCACTCAGAAGGCTGAGGCAGGAGGATTGCTGTGAACACAGGGCCAGTCTTGACTACATAGCAAGAATTTATTTTTAAAAAATTACAAGCAAAGACTTCCTAAATTGGACTCTAATAGCCTAGGAAATAATAGCAAGAATCAACAAGTGGGACTGTAGCAAACTAAATAAATACACAACAAAGAAAAAGAATCAGATTGAAGACAGCCTACAGAATGGGAGGCAACTTTTACCAGCAGCTCTTGTGACAGAGGATGGCTGAGTGTGTCTTGCTTTCCCAGGGCTGGGGACCTGGGCTCTTGGAGACAGTGAGCCACTCTGTGCCACCGCAGAATCCCTTGGAGCCGCAGAGGACATCCAACCCCAGGTCTGGCTTCTGGCCGGGTGCACAGACTAGAGCCCCAGCATGGTCCTGCCCAGGCACTGGCTCATCGTCCACACCAGGAGGGGCTCTCCGTCACCTGTCATGGCAGCTGGACACCTGTTGCCCTGCCTGCCAGTCTCTTCACAGACACGTGGACACTGCCCGGCTGTGAGATGGCCTTGCTCTGTGCTTTGGGCTCTGAGGACCAGGGTGGGGCTGTAGCTGTGCAGATGCAGCTCCCTGCAGGGGTGACTGTGGCCACGCTGTCCCCAGTGACGACTGCCGGTCAGGCCCTCGGCCAGTGCTGTGCGTCACCAGTCATGACTCCTCACCATCTTATCGCTCCGTGGTCATGAGCTTCTCAAAATATCTCAGCAGGGTGGATTAAAAATAGAAGGGGGTGGCTGCTGGCTCGGTGTGGTGGACGAGCCCTGAAGGGTGGCGCTCGCCCCCTGGGTGGACCTTTCAGGGCATCAGGCAGTGGCTGCGCTGCTGCTCGGGGACAGAGTGAGGGGGTGCCAGCCTGAGCAGGGCATGGGCTGGAGAGTAGCTTCCTTCCTGGTACTGCCTTCCACCCCAGGAAAGGGGAAGCCATGCTGGGACGCTGGGCTCCTCACACTAGCTTCCAGCACACGATGTCCTTTGCTGAACTGGCTCCTTTCCCCAGTCTCATCTCGCTCCCCAGTGAGCTCCGTGGGCATCTTGGGGTGGGGGTGGGGCACTGGGCTTGAACCCAGGGCTTTTGCACTGGACTACATCTCCAGTGCTTTTTGTTTATATTTTGAAACAGGGTCTCACTGAGTCACTAAGTTGCCCAGGTAGTCTTGAACTTGTGATTCTTCTGCCTCAGCCTCCAGAGTGCTGGGATTACAGGCACGTGCCACAGTATTGCCCCAGTCTGAATCCCAATTCTGTCTTAGAGTCGCATGGCCCTGGGAGTGTAGACACTCAGAGTCTGAGTCTCTCCCTAGGGGCTCCAGATGCTGGGGTAGGACGCCCTCCTGCTGCCCTGTGCCACTCAGATAGGGCCGGTGTCCTGGCACCTGCTTGCAGGCACAGCTTGCCAGCAGCGCCCAGGTGGGAGAGGACAGGCAACCCAACACCCTGCTCTCCGCTGGCCTTGTGACCTGGCCATGTACCACTTGGTGTATGGGGGAGGAAGTGCACACCCTGGGCTCCTGAGCTGGTGTTACTGAGAGGGAGAGGCACGACTCTCTTCTGGGAGAGAGAGTGGCAGCACGCTGGGCCAGCCATGGCAGAGCAGGACCGCGCCTGCAGCTCCAACTGGGACGCCCCACACGGCAAGGGGCCCCTGGACTCAGCATGGTCATGGGTAAGCCTGGGCTGGCTGCAGACTGCTCTGGGGTCAGGGCCATGGGGCTGACTGGAGGGCTCCAAGTTTTCCAGATAAGCAGCTTACTGGCTCCTGTTTTGGAGACTGTTTCTTGGGGTTGGGGTTGGTATTTATTCAAGAGCTAGCCAGGCATGGTACATGCCTGGGAGGCTGAGGCAGGAGGATCAACCTAGGCGATTGAATCCTACCTAGGCAATTGAATAAGATCTTGTCTGGAAATGAATGAAGGGAGGCCATAGGGATGCAGCTCAGTGTGAGGGCTCTGCCTGGGTTTGAGCCTGAAAATGTAGAACTAACAGCGTGTTCTTAGCTTGGTGGGGGAAGCGCGTTGATGCTGTGAGATCCAGAATGTTTGGGTGGTGTGGAGGTGACTTCCCATCCTCACCGCGTGCCACTGTGGTCCCTGACAGTCAGCTGGTGATGGGCACCTGTGGCATGGCTGGTTGGAGACCTCATCCTAGATGCCCACTTGGGGTGTGGATTGTTCAGCAGTGGGGATTTTCATGGAGCACATCAAAGCCGAAGCGGAGGAGGGCGTCCTCGGGGTAGCAGTGGGAGCAGAGGCTGAAATCAGAGGACTTGGCAGCTGTTTCTCCAGAGGCCCTGGGGGCTTTGGCTCAGGGATGCCAGGTGCCCAGGCAGTGCCCTAGACATGCATCCCTGATGTCCCCGGACTGGGCCTGGTGCCCGCTTACTGAGGCTGGTCCCGCAGGGATAGGGTGGGGGTGCTGGGGACCAGAGGGTATCCCGGAAAGGAGGGTGACCTGCTGCCGGTGCTTGAAGCACTTGTCCCATCACTTTGCAATACTTTGAGCTTTATTTTTATTTTAAAAAATTTTTGGTCTCACTAAATCACTAAGATGCGCAGGCTGGGCTGGAACTTGGAATCTTTCTGCCTCAGCCTCTTAGAGTGACCACCATCCCTGGTTATAGATGGCTCCGTGGTTCATCTGGGATGGAGATGGCCTTGTCTGGGTCCCCTCTGAATGTCCTTTGGGGGCATCCCTGCCTGGTGCCGACTGTGATGCACACTAGAGCTTCTCCTGTGTGGATGGGGCTGGCTTCCTGTGACGTGAGGCCACATCCACGGCCTCACGCTCGTGGTGCCTGGGGGTCGGCGCGGCACTGGTGCCGCTCCTGTGGGACGCCTCAGAAAGTGACCGCAGCCCCCATCATTGCCTCATTCTTCCCTGGGGCCTCCTTACAGGATCTGAAATCTGAAGCTCTGGTTAAGGTTCGATTTTCACTTTCTTTTTATTGATTATTTGTTACTTTGCATAATTAAAAAAAGCATGCTCAAGCTGGGTACACTTGTGCCTTCTGGTCATCCCAGCACTTGGGAGGCTGAGGCAGGTGGATTGCTGCCATTCAGAGGCCAGCCTGGGCTTCCTAGTGAGACCCTGTCTCAACACACCCAAAATCAAAAACATAAAAGTGTGCCCAATCCGGGACATCAGCCCACAGAGGAGGGCATCGCTACAATGTTGGAATGTGGGGCACCGTGGGATGGGGGCTTGGGAGTTTTGTAAACAGGGCTTGATCTTCATTCCTCACAGGCTTTGTAAACAGAGCTGCAGAAAGGACTTGAAATCCACCTTCATGTCCCCTTATTGCCCAGCCCCCATCCAGGCCATGTGTTTGATAAATGACCTTTGGTTCCGGAGCTTTGAAGCCTCCGGCTACTCTTCCCGAGGCCCTGGGCCATGACAGGGTGTGCTGAAGGGGCTCTGGGGTGGGGGGCCCCAGGATGTGCCCCATGCTGCCTGGCTCACCTCAGTTCCTGCGCGTTGCCCCTGGGTGCAGAGGGCCTGGGGGCCCCTGGGCTGGGCGTGGCTCCTGGGAGAATCTACCCCGTTGTGCCTGGGGGCTGCAGAGTTGAGTGGTTAGTGCTAATGACCTCAGGGTTCGCACCTTGGGGAGTCATTTGGGAAACTGAGGCAGGAAAATGGATGGCTGTGGGCAGTGCCAGGCACTGGGGCACCTGGTCTGGGGAGCAGACGGGAGAGGCTGCTGCTGCAGCTGCCTTGGCCCTGGTCCATGTAGGCGGCCAGCTCCGGGGAGGGAAAGGGCAGAAACAGGAGCCCACAGGGCCACCTGCTGAACTGGCACCACTGCCTGGGCATCAGCCACGGAGGCTCTGGCACCAGTGGGGCCCTGGGTTTGTGCAGGGCTGGGGGCATGGAGCCATGGGGAGGCCTGGGCCCTGGAGGAGGCAGGGTATGCTGGGGCTACTTGGGACAGAGCCTGCTGCAGGTGAGGGGGAAATGGGGTCAGGGAGACTGGGGGAGGGGGAGGGGAGCCACCCATGGGGGTGCAGGAAGGGAAGAAGCATCACTGGGACCCATAATGCTGGGGAGGTGGAGGCAGGCAGGGCTGGGCTGGGTGCAGTGGGTATGCGGGGCTGGTGTCATCTCACACAGAGATGCAATGTGGTGTGCTGAGTGCATGGGTGGTCCTGGGTGTGGGGGTACCCATGGCCTGAGCATTGAGGGTACAGGACATGCTCCCTGGAAAGAAAACTGCATTACCCATGCGTGAGCTAGGGAACACCCTAGTGGTATTAGGTACTGTCCTTCTGTGACTTCCCTATTTTGGGAGAACCCAAGAATGTGTTCCTGAGTCAGGTGTGGTAGCACATCCCTATAATCCCAGCACTCTGGAGGCTGAGGCAGGAAGTAATTACTCAGAGTTTGAGGCCTGGGCTGCATAATTCAAGGCCAGTGTAAACTAATCAAAGAAAGGAAGGAAGGAAGGAAGGAAGGAAGGAAGGAAGGAAGGAAGGAAGAAAGAAAGAAGGAAAGGAAGGAAGGAAGGAAGGAAGAAAGGAAGAAAGAAAGAAAGAAAGGAAGGAAGGAAGGAAAGAAAGAAAGAAACTTCCAGGAAGATGGCTAAGAAACAGAGAAACAGCCTCTTTGACAGTTGGTGTCCGGGCTCTGGAATAGAGCAACATAAGGAAGAAAAGGAGGGAGGTGGGTCCTCAGGAGCCAGCAAGGATCAGAAGCAAGAATTGAAGCCCACGGGGAGAGTGAAGAGAGACTTCAAAGAAGACGGCACCTTCTTCCTCAGCCCTGACTTTCATGGGAGGGGCGGCTCAAACCTATAGCCGCACAGCGACTACTGGTGACGGCAGAAGCCTGCGAGGAGCAACGCTCCAGTGGAACGCTGCAGCAGATGCAGCGGTCTGCAGTGGCTGGTGAGTTATTCAGGTTCAGATGTTCTCTAGGAGAAGTCAAATAGACAGTAGTCACTTTGGGGAGGGGCCAACTGAGCTCAGAACTCAGAGCAACGGTAGGCTCCATTTAGCAGCTCAGTGTCAGGGTGAGGAGGAGCTGAGTTCAAGTCAGCAGGAGGTTTAAGGAGCACAGTTCAAACAGTTAAGAGGCACTCAGAGTGCTGCAGGCTGAACAAATAAGGCTCCAGCCTCACAGTCAGAAACCACCCTGAATGTCAGTGGAACTAAAGGTACAGGCTACTGGGATTGTCCATCACTCTTCTTTTTTTTTGCGGTACTGGGGATCGAACTCAGGACCCTGCGCTTGCTAGGCAAGCACTTATTCCACTGAGCTATAGCCCCAGCCCACCATCACTCTTCTTTAAAGCTAGGCGGGTTTTCTGGGATTAACCAGCACAGATCAAGACTCTGTCTGCCCATTCTGTCTGCCAGTGATGGCAGAGACACACCAAGAAATGGATTTTTTCCTTTTCTTTTTTTGTACTTGTTTGTTTTTTCTGGATTATTCTTGCTTTTATGTAACTATTGTTGTTGTTGTTCTGTTCTTATTTTTATTTCTTCCTTCTCTTTCCCTCCTGTCTTCTTCACTAGCTCCCAAAGTTTGGATAAACTTCCTTTATCCTCCAGCCTTGCTTCTAATCACTCTTTTTCTATTTCTCTATTTTTCCCCCATCCCCTTCTAAATTTTTTCCCCAGAGGATAAAATTATCCTATGGAAGGCATATTTACTGTTTATAATTTTTTGGTTCATTTTAGATTTTGTTATATAACTACAAATATAGTTCATAATTTTCCCCTCCCCAAAGGTGGCAAATGAATAGTTACCAGTGTGTCATTTTCTAGGCTGTGTTGATGCTATTGTCATTGCTGATTGAACTACTTCAGCCAAGATGACGTAATTGTTCTAGTCAGTTGTTCTTCCTGGTATTCCAAGACTAGATTGCCTATGGGGCATAAAAAATGCTGTAGGCCAGAGCCAAAGAACTAGGGGCTAGGCCAAGGAGGCAGCAACTTCACATCGCCAATAAATTGAGGAGGTAGGATCTTTTTTTTTTTTTTAGATTTTTTAAAAAAATTTTATTTTAAAGACAAAAGAATGGAGACATATGAACCAGAAAAGCCACAAACAATACAGAAAATACAAAGTTATACAGAATATAGTAGGGAATTAGAACTGGATGTTGTATTACATAGTTATCTTCACATTAGTTAACACAAAAACATTAAAGGAAATACCAAATTATAGAGAAGATAGTAGGGAATTTGCACTGGA
>PVLD010009251.1:0-78193 GCA_004027595.1 Dinomys branickii | reverse complement strand
ATCCACCCATGCACCCACCCATCCAGCCATCCATCCATCCACCTGTCCATCCACCCACCTACCCATCGACCTACCCATCCATCCACCCATGCACCCTCCAATCCATCCATCCACCCACCCACCCATCCATCCATCCATCCATCCGCTCATTTATTCATTTCTGCATCCATCCAACCAACCAACCATCCATCCATCTATGCAGTCATCCATCTGTGCATTCATTCATCATTAATTCATTATCGTTATTCATCCACTCATCCATCCATGCAGTCATTCATCTGTTCATCCACCCATGTATTCATTTATTCATCTGTCTATCCCTCCCTCCCTCCCTCCATCCAATTATCCATCTGTCTGAGTAACCATTCATCCATTCAATATCTATCCATCCATTCATCCACTATCTACTCATGTATCCATCCATCCATTTATTCATCTATATGTCCATCAGCCATCTATCCAGTTACCCACCCACCCATCCATCCATCAGTTTGTCCGCCCACCCACCCAGCCATCCATTCATCTATCCACCTACCCATCCAGTCACTGATACATCCATTCATCAACCCAATCACCCATTCGCCGTCTATCCTCCCTTGTTTCCTCCCTCCCTCCCTGCCTTCCTTTTTCTTCCTTGCATCCAGTATTCCTCGCTATATCTGTGTAGCCAGATATGAAAATCAGCACAAGGACGTTTAAGGTTGATACTAAGGTCTCCACTTTTCATTTCCTGTTTTAGTCATTCCATAAATAAAGTAATTACTGGTGAGAAAGGATCTAGCTGAGCCTGGTGGCACAGCCTATAATCCCAAGTCTAAGCTCAAACTAGGCAGCTTAGTAGGCAAAGAAGTTTTTAAGAGTGCTGGGGATGTAGCTCAACATGAAGGCCCTAGGTTCAACTCCCAGTACCATAAAAAGAAAATAAAAGAAAGGAAAAGATAGGGCTTATGTTTGCCAATTTGCTTTTTTTTTTTTTGCTCCTTCATTGTGTTGTTATAACTTTTATGTTGCTCAATGACTGCTTTCCTTTATGGCTAGTTGCTTTTTTTTTCCCTAGCAGACTATTTAGTTCCCTTTCTGTTTCTTTTTCTGTACCTTGAAAAAATATCGTTGAATTCTTGTTCTGGAACTACAATTAGCATCTTAACTTTACAATAATCAAGTTTGAGTTATGTCAACTTTTTTCTTCTTTCTTTCTTTCTTTCCTTCTTTCTCTCTCTCTCTTTCTTCCCTTCCTTCCTTCCTTCCTTCCTTCCTTCCTTCCTTCCTTCCTTCCTTCCTTCTTTCTTTCTTTCTTTCTTTCTTTCGAGTCTCATTATACAGTTCAGGCTGGCCTTGAGCTCACTTTGTAGCTCAGGCTGGTCTCAAACTCACAATGATCCTCCTGTCTCAGCCTCCCAAGTGCTGACTTTATTTCAATAGTATACAAAACTTGCTCTTTTACAGCTTTATCCTTCTCTTTATGTTGTTTTCATCACAAATTAGATCTTTGTGATGAAACAATGTGTGCCCTTTAACATTTATCAATAGTTGCTATTTTTCATCAAGTATGGTAGTACATGCTTACAGGTCCAGCTACTCGGGAGCTTGAGTCAAGAATATTGCTTGAGACCAGGAGTTAGAAGCCAACCTGGGCAACAACATGAGACATCACCCCTAATTTTATTTTTATGAATTTTAATAGTTTTTATTAGTCCAAGTTTGCAGGCCTCCTGGTTACATTCATTGTGTGTGGGGGGGTGCGTGTACATAGCAATTATTGCTTTCTCCATTGCTTTTCTAAATCCTATAGGAAAAAGTAGGAGTTGATAACTAAAACCATGATGCCCCTGGCTTGAACACTCACTGTGCGGCGCTGTTTCCATTGCTCCGTGTCTGTCTTCACGGCTGTGGGTCACTGTCCAGTGTCTTTCACTCCAAGTGGGGGACGCCCATGTGAGCTTCTTGTAAGGAGCACAGGGATGAGACCCCTCAGTTCCTGTTGATCTGTCTTTTTTTTGTAATTAATTAAGTTTATTGGTACATTGTAGGTTTGCACAACGTGCATATTCATCACAGGGAATTTGTACCTGTGCATGATAGAACTTGATTGTGTTTTTCTCCATTCCCCTCTCCTCCCTTCAACCCCTTTCCTCTCCTATTTGCAAAAGCTTTGTTCGCATTTTTCCTTCTTTTCTCATGTGTTTCCCCTTCCTTCCTTTCTCCCTCCCTCTTCCCTAGTTCCCCTCCCCATTCGAATGTTTTCTCCTATTTCACTGTATCTGTAATACATTTTGGCCCTTACTTACACTTTCGGTTTCTCGCACCAGAGAAACAATGAGGTATTTACACATGTGTGTTCGATTTATTTCAGTTAAGAGAATAGTCTCAGGGTGCATCCGTGTACCTAGAAATGTCTCAAGCCTATGCTTTTTTGTGGCTGAGTTAAAAAGTGATGTTAAAAAAATGACATCATCTTTATCCATTCATCAGTTGGTAGGTATTTGGAGTATTTCCAAGATTTAGCTATTACAAACTGTGCCACTATAAATATGGATGTGCATATATTGCGGTGGTGTGGTTGCTTTGAGTTCTTTTGGGAAGATACCAAGAAAGGGAATAGATGAGTGGAATGAAACCTCCAGTTGTCATTTTTTGAAGACTCTCCATATTGATTTCCACAGTGGTTGCACCAGTGCACTCCCACCAACAACTGAGAAGGGTTCCTTTCCCCCTACAATACCTCCAGCATTTATTTTTGGTTTATTGCTTGATGATAGCATTTCTTTCTCAAGTGAGATGGAATCACAGCCTTGTTATAATTTGTATTTCTTGAGTGGCCAGTGATGTTGAACATTTTTAATGTATTTATTTGATGTTTCTACGTTTTCATCTGAGAAGTGTGTATTCATTTCAGATACCCATTTTTTGGATTGAGTCTTTAAATTTTGAGGTTTCTGATTTTTTTTTTTTTAGTTCTTTATATATTCTAGATACTAGTCCTTTGTCTGAGGAACAGCTGACAAAAATTTTTCCCCACACTGTGGGTTGTCTTTTTACTCTGTTGGTGATTTCTCTTGCTGTGAAAAGGCTTTTTAATAAGCAATCCCAGTTGCTGATTCTTTGTGATAGTTCCTGTGCAACTGGAGTTTTGTTCATAAAGTCTTTACCTATACCTGTGTCATCAAAGAGTTCTACCTATTCTATCTTCCAGCAGGTTTAGTGTTTCTGTTTTAATATTTAGATCTCTAGTCTGTTTCAATTTTAGTTTTGTGCATGGTGAAAGATACCGGTCTAGTTTGTCTTTGGCATGTGGAAAGCCAGTTTTTCCAGCACCATTTATTTAAGAGGCTGTCTTTCTTCCAGTGAACATGTTTGGCCCCTTTGTTAAAGATAAGGTGGCTGAGTGTGTCTGGAGATGTTTCTGCATCTTTCAGTCTGTTCCACTGATCATCAGGTCTGTTGTTTGTTTGTTTGCCTGTACCATGCTGATTTTATCACAGTCACTTTATAGTATAACTTCAAGTCGGGGATTGTGATGCCCCCTGCCTTACCTTTGTTGCTCAGAATTGCCTTTGCTATTTTAGGTCTCTCCTGGTTCCAAATGAATTTTAGGATTATTTTCTCTAATTCTGTGAGATATGCTATTGGGATTTTGACTGGGACTGCATTAAACCTGTATAGCAATTTTAGAAGTGTGGCCATTTTCACTGTACTGGTTCTTCCTACCCCAAAGCAAGGGAAATCTTTCCACTTTCTGACATCCCCCTGAATCTCTGTTTTCAGAGTACTGTAGTTTTCCGTGCAGAAGTCTTTTTCTTGTTTCATTCTATTGATTTCTAGAAATTTCTTTTTTTTTTTGGATGCTGTTGTGAAAGTTGTGATTTCTCTCAGTGTGTTTGATTTTTGTGTACAGGAATGCTATTGATTTTTGAGTGTCATATTTTTTGAATTTGTATCCATTTGACTTTGTATCCAGCTATGCGACTGAATTTGTTTATCTGTTCTAGGAGTCTTTTGGTGGAGGTTTTGGAGCCCTCTATGTAGAATATCATATCATCTGTGAATAATGATGATTTCGCTTCTTCCTTTCCTATTCTTATTCCTTTTATTTCTCTTTCTTGTCTAATTGCTCTGGCTAATGTTTCCAGAACTATATTGAATAGTGGACATCTTTGTCTTGTTTCTGATTTTAGAGTGAAAGCTTTCAGCTTTTGTCCATTTAGCATGATGTTGGCTGTTGGTTTGTCATAGGTGGCTTTTATCAGATTGAGATAAAGACCATCTATTCCAATTTTCTGTAGGGTTTTTATCATGAGTGAGTGTTGGACTTTGTCAAGTGTTTTTTCTGCATTTATTGAGGTGGTCATGTGATTTGTGTGTTTGGCTCTGTTGATATGGTGTATTACCTTTACTCGTTTGTGTATGTTGGATCATCCCTGCGTCCCTGGGATGAATCTTACTTGGTCATGCTGTATAATCTTCTTGATGATTTGCTGCATTCTGTTTGCTAGGATTTTACTGTGGATTTTTGCACCTCTGTTCATTAGGGAGATTGGCCTGTGTTTCACTTTTTTGGTTGGATCCTTCTCCGGTTTTGGTATCTGGGTAATGCTTGCTTGCAGAATAAGTTTGGGAGTATTGCTTCCCTTTCAATTTCATTAAAAAGTTAGAGAAGTAATGACATTAGGTCTTCCCTAAATTCCTTATAGAATTCAGCAGTGAAACCATCAGGGCCTGGGCTCTTCTTTGGTGGTAGGTTTTTTAATGACATCTTCAATTTCACTGACTGACATTGGTTTATTATTTATTTATTTATTTATTTTTTGCGGTACTGGGGATCGAACTCAGGACCCTGCGCTTGCTAGACAAGCGCTTATTCCACTGAGCTATATCCCCAGCCCCCAGTTTATTTAGAATATTTTGTTTTTTTATCTTTTTGAGACAGGATTTCACTATACAGTTCAGGTTGGCCTGAACTCACTAGGTAGTGCAAGCTGGCCTCGAATATGCAGTGATCCTCCTGACTCAGCCTCTCAGTGCTGGGATTACAAGCATGTACCACTATGTCCACCACTATTTAGAACTTTTATTCTTGATTCAGCTTTGGTAATTCATGTGTATCTAGGAATCCATTTCTTCTGTTTTCCATCTTATTAGAATACAAGTTCTTGAAGTAGATATTGATGACCTTCTGGATTTCTGCCGGGATCTGTTGTGATTTCACCATTTTCATTCCTAATTACATGGATTTGAGTCTTGCCTTTCCTTTTCTTGATAAAGTCAACTAAGTGTTTATTAATTTTACTTAACCTTTAAAGAACCGACTCTGATTCATTGATTTTTTGTATTGCTTTTTTAGTCTACATTACATTAACTTCTGTTCTAACCTTAATGATTTCCTCCCTTGTATGAGCTTTGGGCTTGACCTTCTCTTCTTTAGAAGCTTGAGATTCAACATTACGTTGTTTATTTTAGCTCAGTTTTTTGATATGGGTTTTCACCACTATTAATGTTCCTTGTAAGACTGCTTTCATTGTGTTCCATAAGTTCTGGTATGTTGTATTGTCATTACCCTGTGATTGTAGAAACTGTTTAATTTCTTCTTTAACTTCACCAGTGACCCATTGATTGTTCAGGAGGGTATCAGTTAATTTCTTTGTGTTTATGGAGTGTTTGTAGTTTCTTTTGCCACTAATTTAAAGTTTCATTGCACTATGGTCAGATAATATGCATGGGATAATTTCTTAAGTATGTTCTATGGGCTAGCATGTGGTCTATTTTGGAGAATATCCTATGTTCATCTTTTTTTTTTTTTTTTTTGCGGTACTGGGGATCGAACTCAGGACCCTGCGCTTGCTAGGCAGGTGCTTATTCCACTGAGCTATATCCCCAGCCCCCTATGTTCATCTTAAAAGAATGTGTGTTCTGATTTTGTAGGGTGAAACAATCTATAGACATCTACTAAGCCCATTTGTTCAAAAGTTTGGTTCAGTTCTAATATTTCTTTTTTTTTTTGTCTAGTTGATGTATTTGTGACAGTGGGGTGTTGAGATGCCCCATTACAACTGTAATAGTGCCTATTTGATTTTTCATGTCCATTAATATTTGTTTTATACAGTTGGGTGCACTGTTATTAGTTGCATATATATTTATGATTATTATCTTTTCCTCTTGGATTATTCCCTTTACAAGGATACAGCGACCTTCTTTTTGTCTCTTAATCAGTCTTGGCTTGAAACACACTTTGTTTGCAAATAGAATGGCTACCCCTGCTTTTTTTCTGGGTTCCTGTCACATGGAGTACTGTTTTCCATACTTTAACTTTCAGTTTATGAATTTCTTTTTTAATTAAATGCTTCCTGTATGTAGCATGTTGTTGGATCTTGCTTCTAATCCATTCTGCCAGTCTGTTTGTTTATTTTTGAGACAGGGCCTTATTATGTAATTCAGGCTATCCTTGAACTCATTATGTAGCCCAGGCTGGACCTGAACTTGGAGCAGTCCTCCGGCCTCATCCTTCCAAGTGCTGGGATCACAGGCATATGTCACCATGCCTGCTTAAGTCTATTTCTTTTGATTGGTGAATTGAGACCATTAACATTGATGGTTATAACTTGTATATATTGCCTTACACTTGTCATGTTATTTTTCCTGTTGTTGATTCCCTTTTTTCCTTCTGTTGAATTGTTTGCTTTTCCCAGTGGATTCATTCTGTTGGGATTCATGGAGTTGTAATCCTTATTATCTCTTTCTAGAATGTCCTTCAGAACATTTTGGGATTTTTTTGTTTTTTGTTTTTTGTTTTCTTCAGAACATTTTGAATGCTGGTTTGGTGGTCATGAATTTCCTCAGGTATTCTTCATCATGTAAAGATCTTATTTCTCCATTAATTTTG
This sequence comes from Dinomys branickii, assembly GCA_004027595.1. Classification (NCBI taxonomy): domain Eukaryota; kingdom Metazoa; phylum Chordata; class Mammalia; order Rodentia; family Dinomyidae; genus Dinomys; species Dinomys branickii. Next base: position 71,316 of record PVLD010009251.1, on the reverse strand, counting down.
AAAGATAATTTTGTGGGGTACATCTATGTGGATTGGAGTTTTGTGTTTCTCTTTTACGACTTGAAATATTTCTTTACTCCAGGATCACCTTGACTTGAGTGTTTGTGTTGAGAAGTCTGCCATGATTCTGATAAGCTTTCCCTTATAGACGATTTGTTTCTTTTCTCTTAACAGCATGTAATATTCTGCTCTTGTGTTGAATTTCTGGACTCTTGACTATTATATATCTTGTGGTAGATTTTTTTGATCAAAGCTAGTTGGAGTTCTGTATGCCTCACTTATTGGTAGGTCAAAATTTTTCTGCACTTGGGAAGTGTTCTGACATGACTTCTGTGAACAGGTTTTTTAAATGTCATTTGTGCTATCTCCTGTTTTTTCACTGACTCTGCCTCAGACTCCTGAGTGTTGGAATTACAGATGTATACCACCATGCCCAGCTGTGATCAATCTTGTGTTATTTTTCTTTGCATTATCTAGCAGCTGCTGGATGGATTTCTCATAGTCCCTTGCTATCTTTAAGAAATCTTTCTTATCATGATTGCTGTCTCCTATATCAGAAATTCTGTCCTCACCTTGACTGATTCTGCTGTGTATCAATGGATTTTTAAATCAATGGATTTTTAAATGGATTTTTAAATTTTCTGGATGTCTATTTCAACATATTTCATGGATTCCATTTCTTTCCTGTTTTGGGCATTCATGATTTCCACCATTTTCCTAAATGCCTCTATTTTTTTTTTTTTATCTGTGTCTGCTCCACAGTTCCTAACCATGTCTTTCATTGTGGTCACCATCTCTGTAGCTACCTGAGAAATTATTTCTGATTTGATATTTTTCTAAAGCCTCTTTTATCTACTTTGTTACTTCTCCTGTTACCACTTCAGAGAATGGCTTTCAGGTGATTCTACTTCATTGTTCCTGGGTTTGCCTTTGGTGAGGTGGAAGCCTGAAGTTGAATCTTATTTTTCTTTCTTTCTTTCTTTCTTTCTTTCTTTCTTTCTTTCTTTCTTTCTTTCTTTCTTTCTTCCTTCCTTCCTTCCTTCCTTCCCTCCTTCCTTCCTTCCTTCCTTCCTTTCCTTCCTTCCTTCCTTCCTTCTTTCCTTTCTTTCTTTTCTCTCTCTCTTTTTTCTCTTTCTCTCTCTCTCTCTTTCTTTCTTTCTTAATTCCTGGGTTGATGCTTGTAAATTGCCGATTTCAAGTAGCTTTACTGATAATATTTAGAACCCTTAAGAAATGACTACTTTTCAGAGGTGTCTTCCTGGTATAGCTAGCTTTTGGATTTCGAGTCTGTTGCATGATCCTGCCTCTTGAGTGTACTGGAGATGAGAAATTGCTGCCTACTTTGTCCAGCCTCTGGTTCTTGGCACTGGCCTGTAGTATTTTTTTTAATGAACCTTAAGCAGTCTTAATCTTGGTATACCAGGAAACACAAGTGATTAGAACAATTACGTCACTTTGGCTAAAGTGGTACGATCAGCAATAACAATAGCATCAAGGGCTGGAGGTACAGCTCAGTGGGGTAAGTGCTTGCCGCTAAGCACTTAAGGCCCTGAGTTCGATCCCCGGTCCCGGAAAAAAAAAAAATAGCATCAAATACAGCCTAGAAGATGTTCTGAGGTCAGTATTAATTTTCCACCTTTAACCATGGGAACTAGATTTGTGGTTATTAAAATCAAAAATGAACCAGAAAATTTTATGCAGTAAGTAAGCCCACAATATGATAATTTTTCCCTCAGAGGAGAAAATTTAAAAGGGATTAGGGGAAAAAATAGAGAAGTGGAAGAAGAGGAAGAGATTGGAAGCAAGGCTGGAGGACAGAGGAAGATCATGCAAAATTTGGGAAACTTATGAAGAAGACAGGAGGGAAAGAGAAAACAAAGAAAGAAAAACAAGGACAGAACAGAGCAATAACAGCAACAAAACAACTTGCAGTGATGTTCACACTCATAAAAACAAGAACAAACAAACAAAGGAAACAAAAGAAAAAAATCAGGAAAAGAGAGTGGGAGGAAAAACAGAAGAAAACAAGACAAAGAAAAAGTGTCCACCTCAAGGCATGTCTGTGCTGTCCCTGGTAGGCAATGTGCGCAGACAGAGGCCAGCCTGACCGGAATAGCGAGGCCTTGTCTCAAAACACTTAAAATAAAGTGAAGCAAAATGGTAGTTTTTCTACTTGTTTCAGGGGACATATTCAATGAAAATATTTTCAATACCAAAAAAATGGTCTCAAGTGGGGTAGGGAATAGGAGAATTCTCTCACCCTGTCTTATGCTCTCCTTCCTTTGAGGGACGATTTTGCCAACCCTGGAACTCTTTGTTCAACAAGTTCTTTTCTTCCAGCTGTTTGAATCAGCCCATTGCTCTCTGGTTTCCATGATTTCTGAAGAGAAATTGGCTGTGAACTGTATTGAGGCTCCTGCTTTCATAACTGCAAGGTGTCACGTACAAGAAAGACTTTAAAAGTTTACAAGAACAGAAACAGGAAAAGGATTAAGATGCCTTGATGAGTCCTTAGGCTGCCATGGATCTGAGTCATAGGAGGTGGTGCAAGGCATTTAAAATCCTGCAACACTCTGTTCTTGAAGTATGGTGTCATTATTTATTACAACCTTCCAGCAGGAACCGAGAGCTCTGTGAATTTTTTTGTTTTGTTTTGCTTTTTCTGCTTTTGTAGAGTGGTAAAACCCAGTATTTTCTACTCTGCCATTTTTGGCGAAGTGACTCCTAGCATGCCATGCCACTGCCTGTTTGTACACAGCCAGGAATACTCTTTATATTTTCTTTAATGATTGGAAAAAACTCAGGCTAATATTCTGTGGCACACGACATGGAGGTTTTGGGGGCCTTAAGTAAACTTTCCTTGGAGCGTCAGCATCAGCCACAGTTCTCTTCCCTGCTGTCTGTGGCTGCTTTTGTGCTACAGGCACAGATTGAAGAATTATGAGAAACTAGTTTGGCTCAGAAAACCCCCAAACAATCTGGTCCCTTACAGCAAAAGTTTGCTGCCTTTGGGCTGGAGGGGTTGGTTAGACTGTGAGTCAGCCCTTCCCCTCCTAGAGCAGCAGTCCTCCACTCCATCCACACGGTTACTGTCTGTGGGTCCCATTACCCACAGTCCCTTGGAATCTGAGAACGCTGAGAGCCCATACCCCCACTTCAGTTTTTTGAGACAGGGTTTTGCTTTGTAGGCCAGGGCACTCGGGGACGTTCCGTATAGCTGAAGCTTATTTCAAATTTGAGATCTTCCTGCCTCAGCCTCCCTAGTGGTAGGCTTACCATCATGTACCGCCACACCCTCCCATCTCATAACGTTGGGTGTGAAAATTCCAGCAATACCAATAAACAAGTTTTAAGTGACACTTATTACACTGTGATTGTTCTGTTTCATTATTAGTTATTGTAGATAAACCCTTACTGTGTCCAGTTTGGAGATTAAGCTTTACCATAGCTGTGTGTGTATGAGGAAATAAAAAACAGTATATATGTGGTTGATAGCATTTATAGTGTCAAGTATCCATGAGGAGTCACGGAATAAGGTGACGGAACAGAGATAAGCAAGAACAACTGCTTACTGACCCTAAAATCAACTCGTAAGATCAGGGTTTTCTTTCTTCCAGTACTGCTGATTAGACCTAGTGCCTTTTCACTGAACTAAATCTCTATGGCTTTTGTTTTGTTTTGTTTTGCTTTTTGAGACAGGGTCTCACTAAATTGCTAGGTCATGCAACCTGGGCTCATGTTTGCAGTCCTCCTGCCTCAGCCTCCCTGAGTGCTGGAATTGCAGGAGCATGCCACCATGCCTGGCTTAGGTGAGGCTGTGAAGGATGAGTAGTTTTCTTAGTCCAGCCCACTTTTAAGAGAAGTGGTGTCATAGTAAACTTCTCTCACTTAACGCTGCATCCCATCTGTCCATGTCACGGAAATGCCTGCATGGTCACAAGCTGATTTCAAACCAAGCTGCCGTTCATGGTGCAGTGGTTCCCAGGGCCAAGCTAGTGAGTTTCTCAGGCAATTCTAAGACATTGTCTGCCTACAGCCCTCTGCCCTGCCCCCTCCTCAGATGTCAACGAATGCTCTGTACACGCGCACATCTGTGGCCCTGGCACGTGCTACAACACCCTGGGGAACTACACCTGTGTCTGCCCTGCAGAGTACCTGCCGGTCAACGGAGGCAACCACTGCATGGGTAAAGAGTGTGTGAATGAGGGGGACCAGGAATTGCACATGAGTGGGAGGGACTTCTTAGGAGCTTTAACACTGAAGAAAGTGACAGAGGTGTGTTTGAGAAAGAAAAGAGAAGGACGGGCATATCTGAAGTGCTAACCTGTGTCTCTGAACAAGACTGCAGGATTTAGGAGCCTATGCCTGCCCTTTGAGCAGTTGCCCACGTTGTGCACTGCCGATAAAGGCTAAGCTGTGAATGGCACTTGCAAGTGTGTTAGGGGAGAGACAGCAAGCCCAGAATGTCCAAGTGGATCCATAATGAATATCTATCTGTTTGGCCCTCTCTCTCCCTGACCAGAAGCAGCCCTTTCCCACGCTAACTCTTGTCCTCCACCCCTACTGCAGACATGAGAAAGAGCATCTGCTTCCGGCACTATAATGGCACCTGTGGGAATGAACTGGCCTTCAACGTGACCCGGAAGATGTGCTGCTGCGCCTACAACATTGGCCAGGCCTGGAATAGGCCCTGTGAGGCCTGCCCCAGCACCACCAGCCGTGAGCACCCTCCCGAGCCCTTTGCGGTGTAGCCCTGCCCAGCACCCAAGGGACCCCTGCAGAGAACCAGGCAGCCTTGCCTCTGCTGCAGAGACTGTGCAGCTGCAGGGTGGACAGCAGGCTCGCAGTGGAGGGGAAGCTCTTGGAGTCACGCAGAGGCAATTGGTGGAGCTCACTCATGCTCTGGGGGCCAGGGAGAAAATGACAGCGGGATAGACAGGCAGAGGTCCCCTGGGCTGGGAGGGGTGGATCTGGGGATGCTCTGGGGAAGACTGGTCCCTGTAAAAACAGCAGTTGGGATGAGGGGAGGTGTTTCAGGCAGGGAAGCTGGGCAATAAACCTGTTGGAAGAGCTGGGCATAGTGGGGCAGATCTGTAATCCCAGCACCCTGGGAGGCTGAGGCAGGAGGATTGCCAAGTTCGAGCTCAGCCTGGGCAGCTCAGTGACTTTGCAAGATCCTGTCTCAAAATAAAAAATAAAAGAAGGGCGGGAGAGTAGCTTAGTGCAAAGGCCCTGGGTTCCATCCTCAGTTGGACAGGGAAAATAAGAGACCCAGGTACCCCTGCTAGGCCAGAAATGCAGGCAGGGGACTGCGCAGGGCAGGAGTTGCCAGCGAGCTCCACGCTGGCTTTCCTCACCTGCCCTGGTCTTGGCCCCGACTCTGAGGTCCCGGGGCCCGGCCCACAGCTCTGTTCTCCTCTGCTCAGCTGACTACCAGGTCCTGTGTGGGAATCAGGTCCCAGGCTTCACCGTTGATGTCTACACAGGGAAGCCCACGGGTGAGTGACTGACCGCCACCCCCTCCTTTGCCAGGCCCCCTCCTCCCAGTACCAGGGGCTGCTGGGAGAGAGATCAGACAGGACGTGGCCTTTTGTGTAGGGAATAATGACAACAGAAGAATGTCCATGTTCGGTGTTGATGCAAAGTATTTTTTTTCTGGTACTGGGGATTGAACTCGGGGCTTTCACACTGAGCTGCATCCCCAACCCTGTCTTACTTTTTATTTTGAAACAGCCTCATTAAATCACTAAGTTGCGCAGGCTGAGCTCCAACTTGGGGACCTCCTGCCTCAGCCTCCCTGAATGCCGGGATGATGGTGCATGCTGCTACCTCTAGTTTAAAAAGTATTTTTGATCTGTGCTTGGTTTATCTGAAAGAGTAGAACTCACAGATAGCAGAGGGCTGTGCGTGGGTATGTGTGAGTGGATGTGTATACACATAGATACTTATATAATTTTAATGTGATACAATTCATGTACTGTACACTTTGCCTAAAGAGCCCATTTCATGGTTGGGAGTATATTTCAGTGATATGATGCTTGTCTAGCATACTCAAGGTCCTGTGTTTCCTGCCCAGCACCGCAACTAATACCAACAATCACAGTAATAATAATGAGGAGGAGGAGGGGAAGGACACCAATTTGATGGTTTGATACATTTACAGAGTTGTGCAGCCATTACCTTAATTGAAGCTTAGAACATTTTCATTATACAGAAAGAAACTGCTAGCCAAACATGGTGGCTGCATACCTGTAATCCCAGCATTCTAGGAAGCTGAGGCAGGAGGATCATAAATATGAACCCAGCCTGGGCAACTTAGACAGAGACTCTCTTGTCTCAAAATTTAAGTGTTTTTAATTTTGAGGGGGTTGTCCATCTGTTGGTTGTGTTTCAAGACAGAGTCTCTATGCAGCCCAAACTGGCCTCAAACTCACACCAATCCTCCTGCCTCAGCCTACTAGGTGCTGGGATTAAAAAGATGTGCCACCATGCCTGGAAAAAATTTTTTAGAAATTATTTTTCGATCAGATTTTATTGGTACATTTTAGATATACATAATCATCACATCCACCACAGAGAATTTGTACCTGTACATGCTTTTTAAGATTCTTGAAGGTCTGGGGATATAGCTGAGTGTAAAAGTCTTGGATTTTAAAAAAATCCTGCATGCAATCCTGAGTACCACAAAAATAGGAAGGAAGGAAGGAAGGGGGGGAGGGAGGGAGGGAGAGAGGGAGAGAGGGAGAAGGGGGAGGAGAAAAGAGGGGAGGAGAGGCCCAGTCCTGCCCCTGTTTACAGGCACTTCCCTGCCACTCCCCTCAACCTTGGCACCACTGAGCTTCCTGTGTCCGTGGATTTACCAGTTTGCACTCATGCTATCGGTGGAGCCGTACAGTATTTGCCCTTTTGCACCTGGGTTCTTGGCTGGGACATTATACCCTTTTAGCACGTGTTTCCAGGGCTCCTCCACACTGTGGCATGCGTCAGTGGTTCAGTCCTTTACGTGGCTGAGTAATATTCCACAGCTTGGATATTTCACATTTGGCTATCTGTTCACCAATTGATATTTCCAGGGTTTTTTTTTTTTTGTGTGTGTGTGTGTGTGTGTTTTGTTTGCTAAATATTGTCCCCTCTGAGCTTTCTTACTCACAAAGAGTTGCTTTGATCTCGTACATCCCAAGAAGTAGGACTGCTGAGTAACAGAAGTGTGTGTGTGTGTGTGTGTATGTGTGTGTGTGTGTGTGTGTGTTCTCCCTTTCTGTAGCACTGGGGATTGAACCCAGGACCTCCACGGTGAAGTTCAGCCCCCTTTTATTTCTTGAGACAAGCTCTCACTGTGTTGGTCAGGAGCCCAGAGTGGACTCAAACTTGTAATCCTCCTGCCTCAGCCTCCCAGGGTTCTGGGACAACAGGGGTATACCACCACACCCAGCTAAAGTCTACATTTTCAACTGCAAACAACCTCCTTCCCGTCCTCTCCTTTTCTCCCATACCCTTATGTCCCCCTGGTGTAGGTGGACACATTTTGGCCGCAGTAGGCTTCTGGGTTGTGTGCTGGTCTCTAGCCACATCTTCCACCACCTTCTGCCATCTGACTCCAGGACCAACGGGTCTCTTAGCTCAGGGGCTCAGGAGGCTGTGGGGGTGGGGCTGCCCCTCACAGCTCGAGTCCTCCGCAGACATTGACGAGTGTGGGGAGATCCCGGCCATGTGCACAGATGGTGTCTGCGTCAACCAGATTGGAAGCTTCCGCTGCGAGTGTCCCTTGGGCTTCGAGTACAACAGTGCCTTGCTGGCCTGCAAAGGTGCCGGCCCCCTCTGAGCCCTGGGGTCTGGGTGGGACACTGGCTCCCTGCTTTGCAATCTGGTCCTGTAAACTCTGTGAGCCTTAGTTTCCCTGCCTGTAGCGTGGGCTGTATTCGTTGCCTTTTGTTGTCAGACATAAACCCAACACCCACAACTCAGAGGAGAAGCTGATCTGGCTCACAGTGTCAGAAGAGTCAGTTCACAGCCAGGAGCAAAGCTACTTGTTCATGGTGGCCAGGAAGCAGAGCAGGGGACAGGGCCCGAGAGGAAGGGGCGGGGACTGGATGTGCTGCTCAGCATCGCCCTCCCACTCACTCAGGAGCACACTCTGCGGTCTGTTGGGCATTTCTTAATGTAGTGATGCCCACCAGGCAGGGCTGGCATCACCCAGGGTGACCGCCTTCCCGAGGGCCTCCGTCCACCCTGCCCCTGCGCGTGCCAGCTCCTGTTTCCAGAGGTTCAGGGTTTGATTCTGTGCCACTGTGCTCTCTCTCCCCCGCACTCTGTTCCCTGGGTTCCTCAGATGTGGATGAGTGTGCCAGCAGGGAGAGGGCCTGCCACAGGAACGCGGAGTGTGTCAACGTCCCGGGCGGCTACCGCTGCCAGTGCACCCGGGGGTTTAGGCTGTCGCCCAGTGGGGCCTGTGTGGGTGAGTGGGGTCTCTGAGGAGGCGCCCGGGTTGAGGGCGGGGGGGCCAGGCTCTGTTACCCGCTGTGACTCGGGAGGGCATGGAGGGCATGCTTCTGTTTGGCCCCCTCCCTCCTGTCTTTTTCTTTTCTTTCTTTTTCATTTTTTTCTTTTTTTTTTTTTTGGCCTTTTTGAGACAGGGTCTCGCTGTACAGTTCAGGCTGCTCTTGAGCTCACTATACAGCCAAGGCAGGTCTCAAACTCGCAATGATCCTCCTGCTTCAGCCTCCCCAGTGCTGGAATTATAGGGGTGCACCACCACACCCCGCTCCTTTCTCCCTCCCTCCCTCCCTCCCTTCCTTCCTTCCTTCCTTCCTTCCTTCTTCCCTCCCTCCCTTCCTTTCTCTTTCTTCTCTCTCTCTCTTTTTCTCAAGTTTTTCTTGAGACAGGATCTCAGCCTGTGATTCAGGCTGGCCTTGAACTCACTAAAAATGACCTTTGTTTTTTGCCATGCTACCCTTGAACTTATGGCTGTCCTGCCTCAGCCTCCTGAGTGCTGGGATGACAGGCATGCACCACCATGTCCCATCTCTTTTTCTTTTCTTTTTAAAGTTGCAAATTTTTATTAGTACTAGTACATGTTTGGAGTTCACAGTGAATACATTTATCATGGGGAGTTGGTCCATGTACTTAACACATTTTGATTCCTTTTACATTGAGCCAGGCATGGTGGCACATCCCAGCACTTGGGAGGCTGAGGCAGGAGGATTGCTGTGAGTTCCAGGCCAGCCTGGGCCACATAGTGAGACCTTGTTTTTAAAAATAAAGCAATAACTGGGCATAGTGGTGCACACCTATAGTCTCAGCACTTGAGAGGCTGAAACAAGAGCTGATGTGAGTTCAAGACCAACCTGAACTACAGAGTGAGACCCTGTCTCCAAAAAAAGTAATACAGTTAATTCTTTTTAAAATGTTCACAGAAGCTTTTTCTTTTTTTAACCAGTACATGTTTGTGGCACAGAATGATCACATCCCTGTGTGGGGTTGGTCGTGTACATAATGCATCTTACTTCCTTTTGCCTCCCTGTCCCCCTCATCTCTTGTCCCCTTCCCATTTGCCAAACATCTGTCCTTGTCTGAGCTAGTGGGGAGGTAGAAGGGAAACTGAGAAAACATATTTGGGGGGGCTGCTGGGGCTGGAGCCCAGGGCCTTGCACACCCTGAGAACATGTTGCCCCTGGAGCTGAGCTCCCAGCCCTGAGGTCACCTGTTCAGCGACAATGAAATAAGATGGGTATGGTGGTGCACATCTGAAATGCCAGTACGCGGGAGGCTGAGGCAGGAGGATTGCGGAGAGTTCAAAGCTAACCTGGTCTTCATAGTGAATGCAGGGACCGCCTAGACCGCACTGCATAGCATGACCTTGTCATGCCAGCGCTCAGGGAAGGAGAGTGAGGCCAGCCTTTGTGGGGGGGAATACCTGAGGACACCATGCTGCCTGTACCCCCAGGTCAGAACGAGTGTCAGGAGATCCCCAATGTCTGTAGCCACGGGGACTGCGTGGACACCGAGGGCAGCTACGTGTGCCTGTGTCACCGTGGCTTCCGGGCCTTGGCCGCTGGGACCCTGTGTGTGGGTGAGGGCCCTTCCTGTTCCCCTACTGGGCCGGCACGGCCTGGGGTCTGCCCCGCCCCCGGGGCGGGCAGGGCTCTTCCATCCGTCCTACCTCACAGGACTGGGACCTGAATCCTGGCCCTCGGGTCTTGGATAAATGCCTCTATTTGCCTGTCTGTGAGGATCATGGGTGGTATCAGGGTACTGCCCAGCCATCCTCTCTGGCATCACTGGCCAGCCTCCTCCTCCACTAGCCAAAGTGCTGGTGAGTGCAGGGGTCTTGGCTTCGCTCTGACAGACCTCGACGAATGTGAGCAGCAGCCATGTGGAAGTGGGACCTGCAAGAATATGGTTGGCTCCTACACCTGCCTTTGCTCCCTCGGCTTCACAGCAACACTCAGTGGGACCTGTGTGGGTAAGATGGCTGGGCAGGTGGGTGCCGTCCTCCCCGTTGGAGTCATAGACGTATGGCCTGAGGGTCCCTTTTTGCAAAAAATAAAATGACCTCAGGGATTGGAGTTTCCTCAGGAAATGAGTTAACCATTCTCATACTCAGATTTCCCAGTGCTGGGGTTGGGGTGGGGACTTCTGGGGGTTGCTTGTCAGAGTTTATGCTGAAGTTGAGGGCAGGCAGATAGACCACACGACCTAATGCTATGAATTGGCCTCTGTGTGCTCTCTTAGCTATATCCTACTGTCTTGGTTACTTTTCTCTTGTTGCTGAGACAAAATACCCAATGCCCAAAATGAAGGAAGGGAAGGTTTATTTAGCTTACAGTTTATGGAGGTTTCAGTCCATACTTGGCTGGCTCAGAGGCAGATGGCAGAGGGCAAACGTTCATGGTGGCAGAACACAGCAAAATCCACAAGAGCAAAAGGGAGGAGCGGCGGCCAGCGGCCTCTTTTTCTCCCTTACCTTGCGAACAGCCTACCCCCACCCAGGGGGCGTGTAGCTCTCACACAGTCTCCATGCTTTGCTTTTCCACAGGCTCAGGATGTGTACAAAGTAAGCACCCTGGCTTCCTGCTGAGTCATTCAGCCAAACCTCTAGACTCCCCAAGTTGACACAATGTATCAACCATAATACCTACACATTTTAATATGTGGGGTTTTTCTTTGCATTGAATTCAAAATAGTTTCCGACTTCCTTTAGGACTTCAGACTTCTTTGGTAAACTCCTAAGACAAGGAGGTGAAGAGTAATAGCAGGACCTTGGTGGCATAGCACTGCCCAGTTTGGGTCACTGGGTGAAAACATGCACTCCAGAATCAGGTGGTGTGGGTTTAAATACAGCTTTGTCACCTACCAGCTGCATGACCCTGGACAATGTACTTCCATTGCCTTATTTGCAAAGGGGGAATTAGTAGTAGAACTTATCAGAGCAATATGAGACTACACAGTCTTCTCAACAGAAATATTACCAGTGCTGGCTATGGCGGTGCATGCCTGTAATCTTAGCACTGAAGGAGGCTGAGGCAGGAGGATCACTGTGAGTTCAAGGCCAGGCTGGGCTACATAATGAGTTCAGGGTCAGCTTGAACTACATAGCAAGGCCCTGTCTAAACAAACCAATAAACAAAAAAACAATTAAAAAGACAGAAATATTACCAGAAAGCCAGGTGCAGTGGCACACACCTATAATCCCAGCACTCAGGAGGCTGGAGCAGGAGGATCACCACAAGTTCAAGGCTACCATGGGCTACAGAGCGAGACTCTATCACACAAGAAAAGCACAAACAGGGCTGAGGATATAGCTAAGCAGCACAGCACTTCTCCAGCAAGCGCGAGGACCTGAGTTTGACTCCTAGTACCAAAAATAAATAAATGTTAAAAAATAAAAACAACAGAAATATTACCAGAGATAGAAACATTATACAGAGAGATCAGTTCCCTGAGAGAATATAATAAATGCATAGGCATCCAACAATAGAGCTTCAAAACACAGAAACTAAAAATTTATAGAACTGGAAAAAGAAATAGATCCATAAGGGTAGCTGGCAACTTCAACATACCTCCCTCAGTACTAGGGAAAATAACTAACTAGGGAGTGAGTGAGGATGTAGCAGACCTGAATGAAACTGTCAACCACCTCAACCTCTAGAACATTCCAGAATCCACATTCTTGTCAGGTACATTTGCCAAGCAACACCATACACTGGACCACATAAATAACCTTAAGGACCTTAAAAAAATTTGAAGCCACCTGAAGTAGGTCCTTGGGTTTTATGGGAATGAGACCAGAAATCAACCACAGATTCAATTTCTAAATATTTGGAAATCACAGACATACTCCTGAATAACTCATAGGTCCAAGAAGAAACTATGAGGGAAATTAGAAAAAATACTGAGCATTAAATGAAAATGAAATCATAATATATCAGAGTGTGCCAGGCATAGCTAAGAGCATTGCTATGCTTTAGACTGAAAGATTGCCCATGTGCTCAAGTGCTTGGAAGGAGATTGGCTCCTGGGGTTAGAGGCTCGTTAGTGGACCTGTCCCCTGATGAGCTCAGGAGCTGAGTGTGCTGTGTGAGATGGGCCTGGGTGGAAGTGGGTCACAGAGGCCGCGAGCTGAGCACCTCTCCTTCTGCCAGGTCCCTCCGCCATCTTGTTTCAGCTTGGAGCCAGCCAGCTGTGGACTGAAGCCACAGGCCAAAATGAGCCTCACCTCCTTTCAGCTGTAGGTGTCAGATATTGCGTCCAGGGACAGGAAAATGACTGAGACAAGAGCACTCAGAGACAAATTCACAGCAGTAGGTAGCTGTACTAGGAAACGCCAGTACCTGCTAAACAGGATGGCAGGAAGGATCATGTACAGAAACGTATATGGAAGCATTCAGTAAATAGAACTCAGTGCCATCGGCTCAGCTTCATTATGGATGGAAATGTAAGAGAGGGTCAGTTCCCTCAGGCTCCGTGGTGGACACTCTGCCCGTCTCCCCTCTGCAGACATCGATGAGTGTCACGTCATGGCAGGGCAAGTGTGTCAAATGGGGCGGTGCCTCAACACAGCCGGCTCCTTCCACTGTCTCTGCCAGGGTGGCTTCGAGCTTACAGCTGATGGGAAGAACTGTGTGGGTGAGTGTCGCCCTGGGGGTGGAAGCTGCCTCAGCAGCCCCTGCCCTACACTGACTGGAACTTTGTACTTCTCAGTGAGTGTGGCTCCATTTAATGTCCATGCAGTTATTTTAAGGTATGAAAAAACCCAGGCACCTTCTGTTTTCACAGAGTGCATGGTTTAGGGTGAGGCTGTCCTGAAAAGGTAAGTCTTCTGCTAGGTGTGATGGTGCACACCTGTTAGCCCAGCACTGTGGGAGGCAGAGGCAGGAAGACTGCAAGTTCAAGCCCAGACCCAGGTGAGCTGTCTGCCTCCTCTTTGGCACTGGGACCCCTTCCTTCTCTCTACAGATACAAATGAGTGTCTCACACTCAAGGGAACCTGCCTGCCAGGCACTTGCCAGAACCTTGAGGGATCCTTCCACTGCATCTGCCCCCCTGGCTTCCAGGTGCAGAGTGACCACTGCGTGGGTGAGTGACAGCCCCACCCCCACTCTGTGGCCCATCTGTAAGTACTGGGTGGGATCAGGGTGAGATGGAGATGTGCTTCACACAGTGCAGCTGTGTACACTGTCGGTGTCCAGTGCTTCCAGACTCCTGGCTCGGAGCTTTCTTCCCTATGAATCCTATAAAATGGACATGGGCCGGGTATGGTAGGTAACATCTGTAATCCCAGCAATTGGAAGGCTGAGGCAGGAGGATCACAAATTTCAGACTCTAATGTACTTTTCCTGACCATGGCCTAGAGACACCTTCTGGCAAAGACCCTCCCACATACACATTGCCCACCCAGTGCTGTGGGTCACCCTGAGGCCTCAGATCCCCCACCCTAGATCCCCATTCCAGGTGGCCCTGCTCCCAGCAGAGGCCTCCTCCTGTCGGAGGCCCTGTTTGTATCCCTCCTACCTCATGTCCTGCCCCTCTAGACATCAATGAATGCTTGGAGGAGCCCAACCTCTGCCTCTTGGGCAAATGTACCAACAGTCCTGGGAGCTTCCAGTGCCTCTGTCCACCTGGCTTTGTTCCTTCTGACCACGGGCACCGTTGCTTTGGTGAGTGGGGCGCGGAGGGCACACAGGGCTTTGGGAAGAGGGCGGTGGCAGGTAGGGTGCGGAAAGGTCTGATCACCCAGGAAAAGAAGGCTGTGTTTTTTGTACAAACCGCAGAAGCTCCGACCAGACGCCTGTGCCTCTGCACAGTGCAGTTGTGCTAGTCCCAGAACTCTCTGGCCTATAGGATTCTGAGTAGAGCTGAGTAGGATGCTGCGAGTTCGGGATCTGAAGCCCAGGGACCTCCAGCTCTCTGGAATCAGTGGCTTTGCCTCGCCAGGAATGAATAGGTTGAAACATTGCACATAAGGATTCTCATCTACCCAGCCCAAGTCCCAGGGCTGATCCTCACTGGCCCAGTAGGAGATACATGTTTATTCCTGAGCCGGTCACCATGGCCAAGGAGGTGGGGTGTTCTGATTGGCTCCTGGTAGCATAAGCACCGCGCCTCCACCAGGCCTGCGGTGAAGCCGGGCAGCTGGGCAAGCGCTTGCTCCTGCTGGCCCCTGACATCCCACCCACAGACACGCGGCAGAGTTTCTGCTTCACTCGCTTTGAGGCTGGGAAGTGTTCCACGCCAAAAGCGTTCAACACCACTAAGACCCGGTGCTGCTGCAGCAAGAGGCCCGGGGAGGGCTGGGGCGACCCCTGCGAGCTGTGTCCTGGGGAGGACAGTGGTGAGTGGCTGCCCAGCCCCGTGCCTGTCCTTCCTGCCCCGTTCTCCTGACCTCCCCAGAGGCGCAACCTGACTCCCTCCATTTCCCTGCCCAGCTGCTTTTCAGGAGCTCTGTCCCTTTGGCCACGGAGCGGTCCCAGGCCCGGGGGACTCCAGAGACGGTGAGCCCCGAGCCTCAAGCCCGCCGCTCCGCCCCAGCCCTACCAGCCCGGGTCAGTGTCCGTGGTGACACACCGCCTGCACCCCTGCCGCTGCAGATGTGGACGAATGCGCAGAGGGCGCCGGCGTCTGCGACCCTGGCCTCTGTGTCAACACGGACGGCGCCTTCCGCTGCGAGTGTCCCTCTGGCTACAGCCTGGACCCCACGGGGGTCAGCTGTGTGGGTGAGCGAGGCTCTCTGACCGCGTCCTCCCACACTGATTGCACCGTGCGCTCCTTCCGTCACTCACTCGCCCATCATCTCAGTCCCTCGTTCATGTCCCCGTCTGCCCCATACTCCCTCGTTTCTTGGTCACACGATCACTTGATCATTCTTTCACCCCCTCTTTCGTCTCCTCCACTCACTCGTTTCCCGTGTTCCCCGTTTACCCACTCGCTTGGTCGTTCATTTACTCGTTCACTCATCCACTCGTTCATTCATTCATTTCATCCGTCCGTTCTTGCCTCAGGGCCCCTTTTGTCCCTCGCTCCTCTGTTCATCGCCTGGTCACCGCGAATCACCCTCTCCCACCTGCGTTCTTCCAGTCGCGACCTTCCTCCCGTGATCCCGTGCTCGCCCGCGCCTCCCCTCGGTCGACCGTCCACGCGCTCATCCCCTGCTGACTTGCTCACTCGTTCACGCGCTCAGTTACTTTTCACTTACTCTTTCCTCCATGTACTCGTTCGCTCATTCGCTCCCAGCTCATCCATTCACGCACTGCCCGCGCATTCATTCATTCATTCATTCGACCTGAGACGCCCACTTCGCCGCTCCCACTGTGGCGTCCCTAGGAGGAGGAGGGGACAGTCCCGAGGATGTGGCCCCTCTGCAGGCCTGACCGCCCCTTCTGCCACCCAGACACAGACGAGTGCGCTGTGGGGCAGCCCTGTGGGGAAGGCACGTGCACCAATGTCTTCGGGGGCTTCGAGTGCGCCTGTGCCGACGGCTTTGAGCCTGGCCCCACGGCCGCCTGTGAGGGTAAGAGCCTGGCTGCCCGGGACGCGGGGGCCGTGTAACAGGGACACCTGGGGCCGCGGCTGGGGAGGAAGCAGGGGTCCCACGGGCAGACCCCACCCTGCAGACGCCTCTGGTGGCTTCCAGACATCGACGAGTGCTTGCTGAACCCGCTGCTCTGCGCCTTCCGCTGCCACAACACAGAGGGCTCCTATGTGTGCGCCTGCCCGGCTGGCTACGCCCTGCGCGAGGATGGGGCCACGTGCCGAGGTGGGCTCTGCACAGCGGCGGTGGGAGGGCCCGGGGCTCCCTACCCTCGGTTCCATGGTCCCCGCTGCGGGGAGGTAACATCCGGGGCCCAGCTCCAACAGACTGAAGTGTGGGCTCAGCTCCTCTACTTCCTGTCTATAAAACGGGGATAAGAGCTGGATTTACAGGGTGCAAGGGAGCAATCTGGGAGCCCACGGAGCTGAACCCAGTGAGCTTGCAAAAGGTACTACGTTGGGAGGAGTCATTGTCTTGGTCCAAAGAATAGGAGTGTATGCTGGGCATGGTGGTGCACACCTGTCATCCCAGCGCTCGGGACTGAGGCAGGAGGATCTCTGCTAGTTCAAGGGCAACTTAGGCAAGCTAGTGAGCGAAGGCCAGCCTCAAGCACAGAGTGAGACCCTGCCCACCCCCCCGTAAAATAAAATGCAATGGACCACTGGTATCTTGGTCAAGAGGCTAACAGGAGAGCAGAGTCTGGCTCTGCCCTAAGTGGGGCAGGACAGGGGATAGTGGTCATTGCCTCCCAGGGGCCATGTGGCCATCTCTGACACTTTTACAGTTACGGTAAGGAGACCCTGGCATCCTACAGTGTTACATAGAGCCCCCTCCCACCACTGCCACGAAGGACTTCCTCCAGTGTCAAAGGCGAGAGACTGTGACGCTGGCATGTGGTCCCTGAAGGGCTTTTTCTGAGTTCAGTTCCCGGGGCCCCAGTGACGGTCTGACAGACTCTCAGAACCCGATGTAGGCAAGGGAGGTGGGATGCATTCTAAACCTCCTGGGGCTGGCTATGTCCTGGGGCTCCCTACCATGTGGGACAGATTCCTGCCAGGACTACAGAGACCCCGCTGTGGTCCCACTGCGGCTGTGCAGGGTGGATCCTGGGGCTGCACTGTGGAGCACCTGGATTCTACTGACCCCTGCTTCTGGTCATCTAAAGATGTGGACGAGTGTGCAGACAGGTCCCAGGACTGCCACACCCGTGGCATGCTGTGCAAGAACCTCATTGGCACCTTCACATGCATCTGCCCCGTGGGCATGCGGCCCCAGCCCGGCTCTGGGGAAGGCTGTACAGGTACAGGATACAGGGACTCCCATGGACATTCAAGGCCATGCAGCAGCTGGCTTGGGGCTCTGCCCACTCCTCTGGCCTGCTTTTTCCTTCCCACCTCAGATGAAGACGAATGCCATACCCAGCCTAGCATCTGCACCCACGGTCAGTGCATCAATACTGTGGGCAGCTTCCGGTGTGACTGTCACGAGGGCTTCCAGCCCAGCCTGACCCTCACTGAGTGCCATGGTGAGTGCGGCCAGGCAGGAGAGGGTGGACACCTGTCCTTTGCAGTTTCCAGGAGGCAGGGACGGTGTCAGGGTCACCTAGGAGACCTGTAGGCAGCAGTTGAGCCAATCCAGGTGTACATGTCCCCTGCACACGTGTGTGTACGTGCACACAAACACACACGCCACCCTTGCTTTTGTCCTTGCAATTGAACATCCTAGAAAACCTGTTGCCTCCCCCTCCCTGACCTGTCCCCCATGATTCCTCCAAAGCCAGAAGCAGCACCCAGGAATGGGCCCTCTCAGCTTCCCACTTCCTGGAAGCTAAACCTGGCAGGAGACTTCTGCAACCATATCTGTCTGTTCCATGTGTCCCTGTCCCCACATTCTTTTTTTCCTGAGCGAGTATCTACCCCATAGCTCCAGGCAAGCTGTGTTTATCCTGAGGCCTCCTGGACACTGGTGTCCTCAGCCCCCCACAATGTCATTTGCCCCAGAGCAAGCTCGTGATCTTTGTCCCCTCCTCAGCTCAGCGACAGGTCCCTACTCAAGCTTCCCAGAGTGACCCATCTCCCCACATCTGCGTCCAGGCTGCACACCCCCCATCTGTGTCTGGATGTCATTGTCCTGCTGTTCCCTCCCAGAAAGTACCACCTCTTGCCCCCACCCTGATGCCCCCTGGTTTCCCTGCTGCCCCTTGGCCATCCGTTCTCTGTGACCAAAGGATGCTTCCCTTTACCCCCAAGAGGCCATTCTGCCTCTGCAGTCCAGCCCAGGGCGATTATTTTGAAGGTTGGGTGAGTTCATTGCTTGTGCCTCAGCCCAGCGAGGGTGTTTCATAGTGTCCAGCAATGATTTTGGAGATTTCACCCTGTGCAAATCCACAGGGGGGTCCTGGACCTCAGGGTTCTCCTGCCCACCATCCGCTCTGGTTCCCAGCAGATGTCCGGCAAGGGCTGTGCTTCTCTGAGGTGCTGCAAGCTGCGTGCCCAGTCCACTGGAGTGGGGGCGAGGCTGTGACCAAAGCTATGTGCTGCTGTGGAAGTGGCCGGAGCTGGGGACCCAGCTGTGAGCTCTGCCCTCTGCCTGGCACTTCTGCCTACAAGAAGCTGTGTCCCCATGGCTCAGGCTACTCTGCTGAGGGACAAGGTGGGTGTCCTGTGCTTTGGCAGGTGCTAGAATGTGTGAGCCGTTCTGTGCGTGCATGTGTGCACACACCTTTGTGA
Source organism: Dinomys branickii (assembly GCA_004027595.1). NCBI lineage: Eukaryota > Metazoa > Chordata > Mammalia > Rodentia > Dinomyidae > Dinomys > Dinomys branickii. The sequence continues at coordinate 52,560 of PVLD010009251.1, read as the reverse complement.
CAGCAGGGATGTGAAGAGTATGTGTGCTTCAGTGTGCTTGTGAGCTTGAGTGGCCAAGTGAGCAGATATGTGAGCCAGTGTGTGTTTGTTCCCTGTGTGTGCAAGCTTATTAGTGAGCACACGAGCTGGTGTGGCTGTGTGCAAGCTTGTTAATGGGCATGTGTCTCTTGTGTTTGCACTTGCATGTGCTCGAGGGAAGGTGCACCAGCAGTGTGTCATCCTAGCTCAGGGATAACACATCCTCAGGGCAGGGTCCACACAGGTGGAGGTGCAGGGAGAAGCTGGGGGGCGGAAGGAAGGCCCCACCCACCCCTGCCCTGCCCTGCTTGTCCCCAGATGTGGACGAGTGCCGTGTGCTTGCCCACCTGTGCCCCTACGGCGAGTGCATCAACAGCATCGGCTCCTTCCGTTGCCACTGCCAGGCTGGGTACACACCAGATGCCACTGCCACCGCCTGCCTGGGTGAGCCTCTGCCCCATGACCCGCGCCCCTGGCCGGCTTGGGTCCTGCCTCCACTTACTGGGTGGGGCACTGCCAAGTTCAGGACACTTGCGTCACATTTACAAGCTATGCCCACCTCATAAGGAAACCAGAACACAAGACCACAGGCACAGCCTCTAGGCTTCTCCCCTCTGTGTGGACTGTGTTGCCACTCTTACTTCCTTCAGTCATTCTCCAGCAGATTTTCCTCTGTCACACAGCAGCAAACCCCTACCCTGTGCAACAAGTCTGGCCTCCTGTTTGGTTTTGTAAATAAAGGTTTATCAGCACACAGCCAGGCCTATTTGTTTCTTCTCTCAGTGGCTACTCTGTTCATGTAGAGGTCATTGATCCCTGCTTGGATACCAAAATCCAGGCCTGTTTAAGTCCCTTCTATTTGTGTATGATTTACACACATTTTTCCTTCCTTCCTTCCTTCCTTCCTTCCTTCCTTCCTTCCTTTCTTTCTTTTTTTTTTTTTTGAGACTGGGTCTCACTTTGTAGCCCAGGCTAGCCTTGAACTCTCAGCAATCCTCCTGCCTCAGCTTTTGAGTACTGGGATTACAGGTGTGTGTCACCACACCCCGCTATACACATTTTTATTCATTCATTCATTTATTTTGTGGTGCTGGGCATGGAACTCAGGGCCTTTGCACATGCTAACCAAGTGCTCAACCACTGAGCCGTACCCCAACCCTCCCGTATTCTTTAAATTACTCCTAAACCAAAGGTGGCTTAGGCTTGTAACTCCAACACCTTGGGAGGCTGAGGTAGGAGGATTTCAAGTTTGAGCTCAGCTTGAGTAACTTGGTCATTTAATGAGACCCTGTCTCAAAATAAAAAATTTTAAAAAGCTGGGGAGGGAGTTTAATGCAAAGTCCCTAGGTTCAATCCCCAGTGTTGCCAAATAGATACATCATCTCTAGATGACTTTTAACACTAACACGAATGAATGCGATGTACACTGTCTTTTTTTTTATTATTATTTTTTGCGGTACTGGGGATCGAACTCAGGACCCTGCGCTTGCTAGGCAAGCGCTTATTCCACTGAGCTATATCCCCAGCCCCCTGTCACTGTATTCTTTAGGGATGATTTTAAGAAAAAAGTCTGCATCCTCAGCGCAGACCTTGTTAAAGACTATTTTCAGTCTGTTAGTTGAATGTGTAGGTACAGAGAGCAGACTCTGTTTATTACTTTGCTTTTGATAGAAAAAGTGCTAGTTCAGATTTTGGAAGGGGACCCCAGCCCCTGAGCACCCCCCAATATCTGACCTCACTCTCGCGGTCCCCCACTCGCAGATGTGAATGAGTGCAGCCAGGCCCCCAAGCCGTGTTCCTTCGCCTGCAAAAACACGGAGGGCAGCTTCCGGTGCTCCTGCCCCCGGGGCTACCTACTGGAGGAGGACGGCAGGACCTGCAAAGGTGACGTCCCCTTCCCTCTAAGCTCGCCGCACCCCGACCCTTCTCCGCATCTCCTGGAGATCCCTTCGGTCCCGCCCCCGAGCGGTGCCCACGCCCACTCCACGCCCAGCACAGCCCTGGCTCCGCCCCCTGAGCGCTCAGGGCTTCTGTGCCGCAGACCTGGACGAGTGCTCCGCGCGGCAGCACAATTGCCAGTTCCTGTGCGTCAACACCGTTGGTGCCTTTGCCTGCCGCTGTCCCCCGGGCTTCACTCAACGCCACCAGGCCTGCTTCGGTAAGTGCCTCAGCCCCTCCTACGGCAGGTGGCGCACTGTCCCCGCCTTCCTTGGTCACCAAAGAAGTATCAGGCAACCACTTGGTATGTGCCAGACGTCATGGACACAGGGGTGACTGGAATAAGGCTCTTCTTCCTCGGGGCTCATCTTGGTGGCACTCAAACCTCCCTTCTTCCTCACCCTGGGCTGCTGGGAGCCCCACCCTCAGAAGTCCCTCGGGCCTGGGCCCTGGCCTCTCCCTCTGGCCCTCATTAGAGGGCTCCCGAAGTCCGAGGGGTTCATACTGTCCAAAGTGGAAGTTGATTTAGAAGCCGAAGCCAAAAGGGCATCTGCCACTATCCTGTGGCGCCTAGGGAACCAAATCTCCGAGGGTCTGGCCGAGCTAACTCCCATTCAGAATCCCGCTTATTCATTCATCTACCATCTGCTCAGCACCTGCTTTGTACCAGGCAGTGCTTCCAGGCAGAAAATGCAAACTGCAGCCCATCAGCCATGTCTTGTCTCTGGCTTGCTTTTGTTAATAAAGTTTTATTGGTACACAGCCTCGCCCACTTTACCTGTCATCTGTGGCTGTGTTTGTATTACGATGACAGTGCAGTCCTTCAGTAGAGCAAAACAAAAGGTTTCTCTCTGGCCAATTACAGAAACAGGTCCCAGGGGTCCAGGAGCATAGAGGCAGCTACCATCATGGAACTTCTAGCAGAGAATCAGACTGGACACAGGCTTAATAAGTATGTTAGAAGGTATTGAGAACGTAAAAGTGAAAGCAGAGTTAGGAGGTTACGAGAAAAGGAAGGCTGCAGTATTCAAAGAGCAATCAGCTAGCCAGGATGGTGGCTTATGCCTGTCATCCCAGCACTTGGGAAGCTGAGGCAGGAGGATTACTGTGAATTCAAGGCCCCCTGAACTAAATAGTGAGAGTGTCTCAAAAAACGTTTTGTTTTCAGTGCTGGGAATTGAACCCATGGCCTTGTGCATGCCAAGTATACACTCTACCACTGAGCTACACCCTGAATTGCTTATAACTTTTATCAAATTTATTTATTTATTTTAAAATTTTTATTTATTTATTGTCGTACTAGAGACTGAACCCAGAGCTCTGACACTGAGCTATGTCCCCAAAATACTTTTTATTTGGGTCCAGCGTCTTGCTAGGCAGGGCTCAAACTTTTGATCCTTCTGTCTCAGCCTCCCAGAGGGCTGGGATTACAGAAGTGCACCACTACACTTTACTTTATTTCTGTTTGTGTGTGTGGTGGTGGGGGACGCAGGGCCTCACACATGGTAAGTACACACACTGTCCCATTGAGCCACATCTCTAGCCCGTGAAGGGGTTTTGATAATCACTTACTCCCTTACCAGGAACTATCCCAAACCATGTGTGCAGTTAATTCAGTTTTCACCCAAAAGATGCCAAAAAGAGGTATCAAGCTCCTCCATGTTGTAACTCCGTAAACTGAGGCCTTTTGGGAAGGCCAGTCTCTCAGATCACACAGCTTCAGGATGGAGATGAGCCAGGCATGGTGGCACACACATAATCCCAGCCTTCTGGGAGGCTGAGACAGGGATATTGCAAATTTGAGCCCAGGCTGGGGAATTTAGCAACTCAGCAAGACCCTGTGTCAAAATTTAAAAATAAAAAATAAAAATTAAAATTAAAAAAAGGTGAGGTAGATGAGATTCAAGCAAAGCCCTTGATGTGCACTATTACAAATCCTGGCAGAGAAAGGAACTGTTACAGCTCTTACTTCACAAGGAGAGGAAAACAGGCACCGAGAAGGGGAGTGACTTGCATGAAGCCACATAGCAAGTCAGGTGGCACCGTAGCATTCTCTAACCACCAGGAAGCCCTGCCCGTTCTCTGTCCTCTGCAGACAACAATGAGTGCTTGGCGCAGCCCGGCCCATGCGGCACCCATGGCCGCTGCCTCAATGCCCCAGGCAGCTTCCGCTGTGAGTGCTACCAAGGCTTCACCCTGGACAGTGCAGGCTGCAAAGGTAGAGCCAGGATGAGTGGGGTGCAGGGCTGGGGGATCCTGAGAGGCGCCAGCTGAGCCCCTCCTCCCCGGCTTTCTATGTCTCAGATGTAGATGAGTGTGACGGACCCCATCGCTGCCGGCATGGCTGTCAGAATGAGGTGGGGGGCTACCGCTGCAGCTGTCCCCGGGGCTTCACCCAGCACTCCCAGTGGGCACAGTGTGTAGGTGAGTGGCAAGGGTGGGCAGGAAAACCTTGGAAGAGCACGCAACAAGGAACTGCTTCACTGCCAGATGTTGTGACCAGCAGAACTATTTAAAATTCAGATGAGCCAGACTGGGATGCTGTCTTAGTTACTTTTCTCTCCTTGCTGTGACAAAATACCCAACACCCAAAATTAAGGAAGGAAAGGTTTATTTTGCTTACAGTTTGTGGAGGTTTCAGTCCATACTTGGCTACTTCGGAGGCAGAGTGGCACATGGCAAAAGGCAAAACTTCGTGGCAGCAGAGCACAGCAAAAACAACCAGCAAAAGGGAGGAATGGCGGGGAAGCAGCCTCTTTCCTTCCCTTACCTTGTAAACAGCCTACCCCCACCCAGGGGGCGTGTACCTCTCACATAATCTCCATGCCCTCCTCTTCCACAGGCTCAGGATGTATACAAAGTAAGCACCCTGGCTTCCTGCTGAATCACTCAGCCAAACCTCTAGACTCCCCAAGTTGACACAATGTATCAACCATAACAGATGCCTCCCACTGGGCAGTCAAGGAGCAGCTAAGCAAACATGACATAGTGTTCCAGTCCATTTCTTGGAGAGTGGTTGTCAGTAGTTGAGAAAGATTTGGAGAGCATGCCTGTGATTACTGGGAGAGAAGTGTTTAGTGATGTCTGCTATAGGTGGAGTGAAAAGAGCACAGTGATTGATTAGTGATGTCTGCTATAGGAACAAAGTAAAGAATCCTGTGGTTGATTGATGATGTCTGCTGTGGGTGATTGGAGAGAATGTAGTGATGTCTACCAAGAGTGGTGTGGAAAGAGTGCAGTGATTAGTGATTGGCAGGAGAATGAATGCTGAGGTTGATTAGTGATGTCTACTGTGGGTGCAGCATTGGGCAGCAAAGACATGCATGTATATCACTTTTTTTTTTTTTTTTTTTTGCAGTACTAGGGATTGAACTCAGGACCTTGAGCTTGCCAGGCAGGCGCTTATTCCACTGAGCTATATCCCCAGTCCAATCACATCTTTACCATATCTGTTGCAACTATTTTCTCTGTTTTCCTCCTGTCATTTGTGGTGATTCTTCAACTAAGTTTTGGTGTTTTTTTTGTCTTCCCATGCCACCCTACCCTCATGCCTTTGTCCCCATTGCTCTTAGGGATGGCACAGATCCCTGGCCTTTGCTGGTGATTCTTTCATTTCCTCTTCTTGTTTACATCTCTTCCTTTCGCAACTCTCCTCCAAGGATTTGCTTTGTACCAGACCCTTTAGGGTGCAAAAATGAGCCACAAATGGACCCCATCCCAGCAGAGGAGACCCCTCATTAGACCACTCATTGGGTTCTCCATTGAGGAACATTTTGCCTCCCAAGGGACATTTTGAAGCCTGGCATGGTAGTGCATGCCTATAATCCCAGCTTCTCAGGAGGCTGAGGCAGGAGGCTTGCAAATTCAAGGCCAGTCTGGGCAACTTAGTGGGCCCCTGTCTCAAAATATAAAACATAAATATAAAAGACTGGAGGTGTAGCTCACTGGTGAGCATTTGCCAAGCTTGCTCAAGGCCCTGGGTCCCATCCCCAGCACTGCAGCGACAACAACAGAAGTCACTTGGAGGCATTTTAGTAGCCAGAACTCCACAACTGGAGGTTATGGGGTGGGGAGAAGCCAGGGCTGTGGCCAAACGCCTTACAGCACAAGGTCAGCTCCACCGCAGAGAATGGCCCAGCACCCCTGCCATAGGGCTGAGGGCAAGACAGTTTGTGCTAGAGCAGCCCACAATTTAGGATTTGGGAGATGCTTTGAGAAATACCCTGAAGGAAAATCACAGACTTGGGGCCAGGGGCTTTGGAGAGTGACTAAGGAGTGTAATAAACAAGGCGTGGAAGAAGGCAGATGTAGGGCTGGGGATATAGCTCAGTGGAATAAGCACTTGCCTAGCAAGCGCACGGTCCTGAGTTCGATCCCCAGTACCGCAAAAAAAAAAAAAAAAAAGAAAAAAAAGAAGGCAGATGTAGTCGGGGTTCCTTGTGGGGCCTGCAGGCTGTGACCTTGGACTTGCGCTCTGAAGAGCAAGCCTTCTGGATAGAGGGCTCTGGGGTGCAGAATCTTCCACCACCATCTCTGTCCTCCTCCCCATCTGCAGATAAGAACGAGTGTGCTATGTCACCCACGGCCTGCGGCAGTGCCTCCTGCCACAACACCCTTGGTGGCTTCCGCTGCATCTGCCCCTCTGGCTTTGACTTTGACCAGGCCCTCAGGGGCTGCGAGGACGTGGACGAGTGCGCTGGGCAGGGCAACCCCTGCAGCTACGGCTGTGCCAACACTGCTGGTGGCTTTCTGTGCGGCTGTCCCCGAGGCTACTTTCGGGCTGGGCAAGGGTGAGAGGTGTGAGTGGGTAGGAAGGGTGGAACGGGCACAGACACCATACCCTGTGTGTGCACGTATGCACGGGGGAGGCAGGAGGGTTGCAAGTTTGAACCCAGCTTGGGGAACTTAGGAGACCCTGTCTCAAAAAGTAATTTTAAAGATGGAGCTGGGAATGTAGCTCAGTGCAAGGACTATGGGATCAATCCTTAGTAATACACACACACACACACACACACACACACACACACACACACACACACACACACGCAAAGAAGTCATAGTAGTTCCATATGACCTATGTACATCCTCTTGTATACTTTTTCTTTGGAGTGGGAGAGGTGGAACCCAGGACCTTGTGCATGCCTGGCAAGCGCTCTCTCGCTAATCTGCAATCCCAGCCCTCTTCAATAATTTAAATTATTTCTAGATTATTTATAATGCCTAATGCAATGTACGTGCTGTGTAAATAGTTGTTATCATGTATTGTTTAGGAAATAATAACAAGAAAAGAGTCTGTACATGTTCAGTATGGACAAAGCCTAAGCCTAAGTACACATCAGCAACAATTTGTGACCTTTTTTTCCAGTACTGAGATTGAGCCCAAGGTTTTCCCACTGAACTACTTTTCCAGCCTTTCTCTGTTCATTCGTTTTGTTTGTTTAAAATTTTGTGGCTGGGTCTTGGTAAGTCGCTAAATTGCCCAGGCTGGGCTCAAACTTGCGATCCTCCTGGAGAGTCTGCCAGAGTGCTGAGATGACAGGCACGTGCCACCACACCTGGATAGGACATTGTACTTTTCTTGAGATGTCAGGGGCCTTGCAAATGCTAATCAAGTGCCTTACTGCTGAACTGCCCCCACCTTGTAACATTTTCAATCCTGCATGGTTGAATAGCAGAATGCAGAGCCCATGCACATGGAGACCTGAATGTAGATTCATACGTGGCACGTGTGTCCTTGCATGTTACCCTCCCCATGTGCACACAGGCCCCCACCTGCACACACCCCAGGCACACTTGTGGATATTTGTTTCTCCAGAGAAACGCATACCATTTCATTCTCATGTTCACATGTATGTCCAGGTGAGCCAGGGGACCCATGCACACACAAAGTTCTGCTAGTGGACCTGCATGCACACACAGCCATGCCAGCTCTCTCTCTGTCTCTCTCTCTCTCTCTCTCTCTCTCACACACACACACACACACACAGGCGCATTTGCACAACAGCTTCTGGCCCCAGGGCAGCTGGCTCACAGTGAAGAGTGGTGGAGGTTGGCTGGGAGGTCCTGCTGTCTGCCGCTGAAACCCTGCCGATCCCACCATCTTGGCCCAGGCACTGTGTCTCTGCCCTGGGCTTCAGCCCTGGTCCCCAGGAAGCACCAGATGAGGAGCCAGTCTCTCCAGAAGCCTGCTATGAATGCAAGATCAACGGCCTCTCCACTCGGGGCCGGCCACCGCGCAGTGCCCACAGGGGTGACCAGGTATCACAGGGGCTGTATGGGGCAGGGGCAACCAAAAGACTCCCTGAAGGTGGGAAGGAGGCTGTGACCCTGAGAGAAAACTAGACTCAACTGGGCGTGGTGAAACATACCTGCAATCCTAGCTACTCAGGTGGCTGAGGCAGAAGGATCTTAGGTTCAAGACCAGCCTAGGAATTTGTACAAGACCTTATCTCAAAATAAAATCAATGGGCTGGGGAGATAGCTCAGTGGCATAGTGCCTGCGTGGCAAGCGCAAGGTCCTGAGTTTGATTTATGGTACAAAAAAATCTAATAGAAAAAGGCTGGGGATATACTTAGTGCAGGGGGGGCAATCAGCTCCATATCCCAGTTTGTCCCTCTTGTCATGGAACATCAGTCCCCCTGTCCTTCTGTAGCCCTGAAATTTCCCTGGAAGACATCTCCAGATGATGATACAGGCATCTCATACAGACCCTGGCCAGGCAGTAACACACACACACACACACAGAAAAAGCTCCTGCTCCTGAGTGGATATTCTGATGGGGAAAGACCAAAAAAATGTGACACATATTTTTTTTTCTTAGTTTGGTTTTGGTACTGAGGAGTGAATCTAGGCCTACATCTCCAGGTCTTTTTTTTTTTTTCCCATACTGGGAATCAAACTCAGGACCCTGCGCTTGTCAGGCAGACACTTATACGACTGAACTATATCCCTGGTCCTCTTTTTTTTTTTTTTTTTTTAAGAGGAGGCCTTGCTAAGTTGCTTAAGCTAGGCTCAAACTTCTGATCTTCCTGCCTCAGCCTTCCAGAGTGCTAGGATTACAGGCATGTACCACCACACCTGGTCGTGTACCACGTTATTTAAATATGATAAATATGATCCATGAAAAATATTGTAGGAGAATAAATGAAGCCAGAGTGAAATAGGCATGATGGGTCAGAGGGGCTTTCAATATTTAATTAGTCAAATGCCAAATGCATTACTTTACCTCTTTTCTCTAGATGTTTTTTCGCCTCTTGCTAGGAAAAAAAAAATGGCATTATGTCAGTAACATCCCATAGTTCCTGTTATTTGCCATGATCATCAAAAGGGTAGAACCCTCCAATGAGGTTACTACTGTACGGCCTCCCTTGGGTGCTAATGAATGCAGGGGCTTATCACGGCTAACAGAAGAGAGTTACACTATGTATTTGCCCGCAATACCCACTTGCTACCAGCAGGTGTCAGTAAGTGCAAATGTCCTGCCCACACTGCTGGGTCAGCTATCCTGAGAATCAGGGGCGAGAATCAGAGGCTGGGATGCTGGAAGAGCTTTCACTTTAATGCAGCTGCAGGGCGTTTGGTGGGCATGCGAATGGTCATGCAAATGAGTCCATGGGTATGCAGATGAGGCAGTGGGTATGCAAATAAGGTGAAATCCGCAGAGCAGGGCCAGGCAGAAGAGAAAACACAGATAACCCTCTATGTGATTGACTGGGTCTACTCGCCCAGAGCAGCCTGCCACTGAGGTTCCCTAGCTTACTGAAAGTGCTGTCTGGCTGCCAGGACCAGGAACACACTTCAGAGAAATGCAGATAAAGGAGGGTTTGTCACCTACACACAGGGGCTCTCTAAGAGCGCCAGATGCAGGAAGTCCAGCGGAAGCCAGCATGGCTCTTCCATCACCCGGCCCTGTCCCTTCTCTCTATCCCAGCTGGGTGTCCTCTTTGTCTTGCAGCTCTTGCATCCCTTTGGGGGCTGGTTCCTGCAAAAAGTCCCTTGATCCTAACACCAGCCACCAGGGCTGCCTCTTGAGTGACCTCAGGGCTGTTGTGACCAATGGCATCAGAATGACCCCCAGTCTGGGTGTCTAAGGCAGCCCTTGATTCATTTAGCTTAGGTTGGTAAGGGTCTTACCAAGGCCGCTCAGCTGCAACCAGCAGTGTGGAGACTGTATAAGAGTGGCTACCCAGGCAGGGCATGGTGGCACAAACCTGTAATCCCAGCATTTAGGAGGCTGAGGCAGGAAGACCAATGTGAGTTCCAGGCCAGCCTGGGCTGTATAGAAAGACTCCGCCTCAAAAAAATTAGTCAGTAAATGTAGCTGCCTAAGATGGGAATGGTGGTGCATGCCTGTAATCTCAACACTCTGGAAGGCTGAGGCAGGAGGATCAATAGTTTAAACATACCCTGGGCAACTTAGTGACAGTGAGATCCTATCTCAAAATAAAAATTAAAAAGAACTGGATGTGTAGGTCATTGCAAGGTCCTGTTTTTTTCTTTTGTTGTTGTTGTTTGTTTATTTTTGGGTTGGGGGTTGTTTTGTTTCTGTGGGGGGAGTGACTGCTTCCAGCCATCCTCTGCCTTTCCCCTGAAGCCAGCAGCAGCCTTGTGCCTTTACACCCTCGGCCAATACCATACTTCCTTGTGGGTGGGGGGTTATGCAGAAGCCACGGGCAGGGTGCACAGAAGACCCTTTCTCCTACCTATAAACCCAGCGCTTGGGAGGCTGAGGCAGGAGGGTTGCCAAAAGTTCGAGGCCAGTGGGCTGCACAGTGAGTTCAAGGCCAGCTTGAACTGAGACCTTGTTTCAAAAAACAAAAGCAACCATTTCCTCTGCATTAGGAAGGTAGAAATCTCTGGCTACAGACCAAAGTGCCCTATTAATGCATCTCCATTCACCCCACTTCCCATCCCCCACCTGCTCTTTCTCCACAGGTGAGCATGGCCACACTCGATGCCGAAGTCCCCCTGACCTTGGGCCTGAACCTCTCACGCCTGAGCCAGGCCGAGCACATCCTGGAGCTGCGCCCAGCCCTACAAGGGCTGGGAGGCCGAGTCCGATATGTCATTGCCCGTGGGAACAGGCAAAGTTTCTTCCGCATGCAGCACCGCAGTGACCTCAGCTCCCTGCAGCTGGGGCGGCGGAGGCCACAGCCTGGAAGGTACCAGCTGGAGGTGGTGAGCATGGCAGGGGCCTGGGGCATCCGGCAGGGACCCGAGGGCCGGGCCTTGCGGCTGAAGGTGCAGTTGCAGCTCCTCTAGTTGGGAGGAACCTCAGTGTGTCCCCGAGCTCTGATTCTGGTGGACTCTGGAACTAGGGGGCTGCTCCTCAGCAGCGATGGGTGACCAGGTCAAGCCCTGAAACTCAGGAAGAGTGGAATGCTACACTATGACCTCAGACGAGCCCAGCCTGTGCCCGTGTCCTCTGCGGCAGCCCAGGGAACCCCAACACTCGTCTTTCCTGGCGACGCTGCCTGTGCCTCCTCCACTCCATGCATCGGGGGTTCCCGTGGTCACAGCCTCTGGTCAATCTGAGGCTTAAACTTCTGCGTTGCACTGTGGCTTCCTGCCCCCCACCAGGGACTGGCAGGACATCGGGATAGGTGGCTGGGGAGGGCGAGGGGCTTGTCCCTCTGGGCAAAAAAGGGACCCCCCAGCCCCCCCAAAGTCAGTGACTCACTGCTACCCACCCATTCCCCTGGGGCCTGGGCTAGGGTTCCCAGGGTGCTTTTATATCTGAAGTGGAGACAGCAATAAAGTTATTTTGGGTTAAATCTGTGTTTTGGCAAGTGCCCAAATAAGATGCTGCCCTTGGGATTTTGTGGCCCCTCCATGGGGGACACCATCCCTGGGGAGCAATCAGTTCTGCCAGTGTCACCCCCATACATTTGGCACACACCCAGAGCCAGGCAACGAGTGGCCTATGCCGTGTGCCGGGCACCACTTCAAGTACCTTATGATTGTTGACTTCGTTGATCATCATGCTACAATCCCACGAAACACGTTTTATGTCCCCATTTTACAGACAGGGAAACTGAGGCTCTGAGAGGTTAAGCAGCTTGGCCAAGGAAGGTCAGGGCAAATGGAAAACCAGGCAGCTGGGCCCACCCATGTGGCCCTCCACCATGTACTGTGCGCTGTGCGCTGTGCACGTGCCAAGGTGAGGGTGTTGTGGGTGCTGATATATTTGGTTCCCAGCAAACTGCTCCAAGGCTGGTACCCATCACCTCCATTTTACAGTGGGAAGGAAGCTGAGGCTTAGAGAATTCTGAGAGCCAGTCTGGACCAACCCCATAATGTGAGATAGTCTTCAGGTTTTTTTTTAGGGGGGGGGCCTCATCCTGGCCCCTGACCCTAAACCACTTTGGGCATCCCTGAGAGAGGGTATGTTTGGTTTCTCCCCAGAACATTCTCTGGCATCCTGAAACTGAGGCTGCCTCCTCTAATGCCTGATCAAGGGCTCTGTCCCTGCCCAGTGCTGGACACTGACTTGACTGTGGCCTCTGGGCAGCCCCATACATCTTATGGAGAGAGTGTTTCTCCAACCCTTAGCCAGCTGGACCCCCAAGACCTCAGAAGCTGGGCAGGGCAACCCCACTGAAGACCCCACTGTACAAATAAACAAAGAGCCCCACGGAGACTTGGGCCCAGAAGCTGTCCTGGGGGCTGGCAACACAGATCTTGGGGTGAGGGTGGATCCCATGGGTACCCCATAATAAAACATGATAGGAACAACATTCTCCCCAAAGGTTTATTTTTTAAAAAAGGTTTATTTTAAAAGAAAAGAAAAAACAAAGGAGATATCCTTGGACCAACCAAAGCTTTGCAGGGACCTGGGCAGGTGGCCCGGGTGGTGGCAAGGATTCTCAGGTAAAAAAATGTACCCAGGGTGGGGGTGTGGTCTTTAAGAGTCTCTGCCCAAGATTGATGCTGGTCCCAGCTGACCCTCATTGTCAGCTGCTTGAGGAAGGGACAGAGGGGAAAATGACGACGCAGGCACAGGGATTAGGACAGCGCACACCGAAGGACGCAGAGCAGGGGCAGCGGCCACTGCTGCGGGTCACGGAGAGCAACACAGCCCCTGGGGGCCATGGGAGGGTCCTGGAGATGTCAGAGCTCAGGGTCCTGCGGGAGAGGGATTAGAGGGGCTGGTGGCTGCACTATGTCCACGCCACCGTGGAGCTCCTAAATCCCTTGCAATCTGAGCCAAAAGGAACATCTTTCGTCCTAACATTTGGCCTTCAACCTCCGTTGCTAGTGCAGAGCCCCTAATTCCTTGGACTTTCCGGGTGGATAGCACTCACTGTCTTTTGTTCTTAAGAGACAAGTGCTGAGTGCAAGCTGTGATTAGAAGCCTGAAGGTTTCTGTTTCACTCAGGAATGGTGAAAGGTGCTGAGATGGAGTTAATAATCCATCGCGCCATCTTGATAAAGCCTCCATAAAAAGTCCCTCAACTATAGGTCTCAGAAAGTTCCCAGGTTGGTGAACCCTTCTGTGTGCCAGGAGCGCGGCACGCCCCTGCCCTCAGGACAGGTGCTGGGGACCCTTCAGACTTTGCCCTGCGTATCTCCCTCATCCATCTCTTCATTCTCTTGACTTTGCTCCATGCACAGGGCTAATCAAAATGTACAGTTTGTGTTTAAGTTTTAAAGTATTTATGATGGTTAAAGGTACACTGCTGTGAATTTCCCTCAGAATACTCAGATTCCTCCCCTCCGAACACACGTATCCCACCGTTCTTGGCGTTTTCTGAAGCAGCTCTGCACGTCTTCTTTCTTGAGTGTCTTTATGAGGGGTGATCAAAAATACAGGAAGTGCTGCTGCTGGGTAACATCCAACAGAAAGGCAGACTCCTAAAAACATCACAGGGTGTCCTCAGACACCTCATTCACCAGACCTGTCACCGGGTAACATCTGCCTCTTCCCCAAGATCAAAATGACCATGACAGATAAATTTGAATTCAGGACAGAGTCAGCTCAGCTACAGACACTGACAAAGGAGGACTTCCCGCTGCTTCGGAAAGTGACAAGAACGATGGGATGAGTGTGTTCAAAATGACAGTATTTTCAGGAGGGTTAGTGGCAATGTGTCTTTTACTGTGATAATTTAAAAAAAATACTTGGCCGAGCACAGTGGCACATACCTGTAATAGGCAAAAGGAACACTTCAAATTGGAGGCCAGCCTGGGCTACACAGTGAGTTGCAGGTCCCTTGGGGTTTTTTGTTTTGTTTTTTTGCTTTTGGGGTTCTTTTTTTACTTTGATTGTTAATCTTTTGGTGCTGAGGACCAAACCCAGGGTCTCATACTTGCTAGATAAGTACTCTACCACTGAGCTAAATCCCTAGCCACTGTACAGTGAGCTCAACATCAGCTTGGACTATACAGAGAGACCTGATCTCTAAATAAATAAGTGAATGAATAAATGAAAGCTGGGTATGGATGTGTATCTCTAATCACAGCACTCTGGGAGGCTGAAGCAGGAGGATCACACATTCAAATCCAACCTGAGTAACTTAGAGACTCAGACAGGAAGGAAGGAAGGAAGGAAGGAAGGAAGGAAGGAAGGAAGGGAGAGAGAGAGAAAGAAAAAGAAAAAAGAAAAGAGAAGAAAAGAAGAAAAAAGAAAAGGCTGGGGATGTAGTTCAGCACAAAGGCCCTGGATTCAATGCACAGTACTGGAAAAAAAAATGAACACTGTAAATTTTTTACCGTATCAAGTACCTCTTTCATCTGGCTGTAAGGCCTTTGTAATTCCTTTACAATAAACCAGTAGGTGTAAGGAAGTGTGTCGCCGGACCTGGAGCTGCTCTAGCTGGTAACAGCCCCAGGAGTCCTGATTATCACCAGTCAGTCAGAAGCATAGGTGGCAACTTACTGAACGGCTGCTACACACCAGACGCCGTTTCATTCCTGATTCGTTTGTTGGTCACTACAGCCCTGTGGAATAAAGAGTTATCATCATCTCCTCTATAGAGACAGGGAAACTGAGGCCCAGACTAGTTGCATCTGGGTGGGGAGGGGCAGTTGGACGTGACCCGTTGCTACCTGGTGTAAGTCGTTTGTGGTTTTTTTGGCGCTGCAGAGGCCGCCCAGGGCATCGCGCATGCGCAGTACGCATTCTCCGCTGAGCCGCACCCCAGCCTGTGAGAACTGACTGAGCTTGTGGGACCCCCTGCCGCTGCCTGCTGCAGAGTCGCTCGGTGGAGAGGGGTACCTCCCTCCGTGTTGAGCGGAGTATGAACTAAACAAAACGCACCCTCCATCCACTGGACCCCGGCAGCTTTTGGCTCACTCGCCTGGAGTTTCGCTTTGGCGTTCACCAAAACCTCCTGGACTGGGTTGGAGCCGCAGGTGACCCCTAGGAGGAGCCTGCTGCTTGAACAGGCAGGGCTGGCACGCAGCCAGCTCTCCTTGGCCTGGAGAGGACCGCCTTGTCCCAGTCTGGATCCAGATGGGCCCCCAAGCCTGAGCAAAGGTGATGGAGGAACGAGGGTCACGTGACAGGGAGTCCTTACCCAGAATTCTTCTTGCTGTTGTCCATGTGATGCTTCAGCCTGATCCATGGCCTCCTGGACGGTCCAGAATTCATCTTATTCTTCCGAGGCTCCAAGCCTGTCAGAGGATGCAGACAGAAATAATCAGAGTTCCACCACCATCTTGGGTCCCGCCAAGCTTGAAGCTGTGGGCTCCTGATTTGCATTGATGAGTTTCGGCTTTGCTTGAGCTTTCCCTCTGCAGGCCGCTGCATTTGCTCTGTCTCCTACTCACCAGCAACAGGCTCTATCTGGGATGGGAACATGTGGAATCCCGATTTTCTCCATGGGGACTGAGAATCGAGAGCACCCGCACACGCGGAGGGCTGGGTCTCACCCACCTCGGACAGTGGTGTTGCTGCTGACTGCCAGGCGGGACTTCATCTGAGCACTCAAAACCCGAATCGCCTTCCTCACCACCTTGTCCCGCGGGTTGCCGCACACGATCCTGCCCGGCTGGGGCAAGTGGAATCTAGGGAGAGAGAAGGGGTGGGCAAGTTAGGGTGCAAAGCTGGGGGGCAAGACCGTGGGCACCCTCACCGCCACCCTCGGGACCCTACTCACATCACAGCTCGAAGATTGCAGCTTCCGCTCACCTCCTGCCACTGGAAATACTTGGCGCGCAGGAACACCGGCAACTTGAGGTGGTGGTGGTAGGCCAGGCAGCAGTCCTCCGAGATGCCTGCGACACACGCGACCCACGCGCTCAAAGCTGTGTGCCCGGCAGGGACAGCCACAGACACGGGCATTGGCGTGAACACGCAGGCATATGCTACACTTCTAGATCCTGCCGAAGCCAAGAACACTTGACCCAAGCCGGGCGTGGTGACACAGGCCTGTCATCCTAACACTCAGGAGGCTGAGGCAGGAAGATTGTTGCTATAAGTTCAAAGCCAGCCTTTTTGAGACCATCCCAAAATCTGGAAGGAAGGAAGGGAGGGAGACAAGGAGGGGGAGGGGGAAGAGAGAGACAGAGAGAGGAAAAAAGAGAAAGAGGAAAAGGAAAAGAAAAACTTGGCCTGGCTCACTCTTACCTCCTGATACAGGGACAGCTGCAGAAGCCAGAGGGGGTCCACGGGCCCTGGCCAGGAAGGGCATGGCCACCACACCTGGCTCTCATAAAAGCATTTAAAGAGCTCCTATGACTGCTGGACATGTAGATAGCACACTGAGGATCTGGGGTGCATGTTTGCTGTCTCGGGGGAGCTCCCAGCCTGCTGGGGAGACAGGAGGCTGATCTATGCAAAGGAGGGACATCCTGGTCCTGGGCTTGCCTAGAGAGGAGATGGCAATGGTGGAAAGGGAGGAAGAGGAGCAGGGGAAGGAATGAGCAGAGCGGTGCTGAGGGGCTGGCCTGGTGCAAGCCAAGTGGCTTCTGCCACGGTCCTCTTCTGGAGCTCACTTCCACTTCTGCTTCTGGGGGCCAGGCTGTGGAGCAGGTGCGGCTCAGCCCCCTGGAGCCTGGACCTTGGCTCCTGAGGACAGGTGGCAGATAGTACCTGTGCTCCAGAGATTCTCCAGGGTAGCTCTCGGCACTGAGGGCCACTTTCCCCCTGATCAAAGGGCAGGGGCTAGGCCTGGCTCTGATATCAGGACAATGGAGCCCAGTCTTCTTCCTGGGCAAAGGCTAAGCTCTGTTGGGAGCAATACCCAGAAAAGGGGCAGGTGGGCCAAGCAGGGCCAGAGGGTGGGGCCTCCACCTAGCCAGGGCCCCTGCTAGGCTATCTGTGGGACCCAGTGGCATTGCTAGGGCCCGCAGGGATGCAGCACCCATATCTGGGCTCCTGAGAGACACCCTTTAAGCCCCTGGATCCAGCTAAGCCTGAAGCCTTTGGCTGGTTATATGAGCTGTCGGCTTTCCCCTTTGTAGACTGCGTGCCTAGAACTGATTTTTGGTAACCAAAATCCTGCTCTGGCGTGGGGGTAGGGAGGAAGACAGAAAAACTCTCTCGCTAATATGCTAATAGTCCTTATTGGCGCTGAGCACAGTCTTCTGCGCCATAGGTTCACCAGATCCTCTCGCCTCCCCCCATGCAGTGAGAGTTTCACATCCCCACCCTCCAGATGGGGAAATCAAGGCCCATGAAGCCGAGTCGCAACTCTCAGCCAGATTGCACAGGGATTGGGGACAGGGCCTGAGGCGGACCCCACTTCTGAAGGTCTCAGGAGCTTGGCGCTCCAGCCCCGTCCCTCGCTCTGTCCAGTCCCAGTCGGGACACTGCCAAGGCCAAGTCTAGGCCCAAGAGACTCTGCTCTGCTCCCCAAGTCTCTAGGCCACAAAGAAGCCACCACGGTGTGTGTGTGTGAGGTAGATCAAGAAAAAGGAGCTGGGAACTCTCAGTCTTGCTCCATGGGAGTTGAACAAAGCGAGGAATTTCTGCCATGCCAGGGACTCCGGAAAGAGGGGAGGGACGAATGGGGACACCTAGGGATGTGGAGAGGGCATGAGGAGAGTGGGTTCCAGGGGAGGGGAGGGAGGACCAAAGACAGTACCTTGGGTGTGGACAGCAGGGACCCAGGCTCCCAAGAAGGAAGCCACCAGGCAGGCAAGGAGCCACGGGCTCATGGCACAGGCTGGACTTCAAGGGATCACAGAGCCACCTGGGGAGGAGGAGAGAGTGACTGGGACTGAGGAGGACAGCTGCAGGCCCTGGGGACACTTGCATCCCAAGCCAGCCCCTGGGCCATGGCAAGAGAAGCAGGTGACACCACCTAGGATCCCAAGGTTCCCAAGGACAGAGGGGACCTGTGCGGGGCCCAGCCAAGGTCCCGGGAGGACTCACCAATGACCTCAGGGTTGCAGGAGCTGGGGCTGGTTGGGGTGCACAGCCTGTGGGGTGTAGGGACTGAGCTGCACCCTTTATAGGTGGGGCCCCACCCTGCAATGCCCCACCTTACCCCTCCCCCTTCCTTCCACACCTGAAACTCGACTTCTCCCTGCTATACAAACAAAGTGAGCCTAACCCCACTATCTCTCAGAGGCTGGCTCCCCATGCACCTGCCCCTCTTCTACTCCAAGCCTCTTGGCCAGCACCCTGCTGTCTCCCTGCAGGGCCTCCACCTTCTCCAGCTCATGCACCCGGCGGGCATAGGCTTTCTACAGACCAGCCTCAGGCTGCCAGACCCCAAGAGGAAGCCTTTGGCTCCTAGCCCACTTCTAAGCCACCTGTCCCCCTGGGTCCCTGACTTCACCGCGCTCCTTCTGCACTGTAGAGTGATTTATCAAGGCACGGAAATGCCCCTGTTTTGAGAACAGGAGAATCCACTGAAACAGAAAGCAAATGCCTGGTTTGGGGGCTGGATGTCGTCTACGTTAAAACCGGGTCATGGGGGAGGGGCACCCCTCGTTAATATTGCTAATGGCACACATTTAATGGGCCGAGCATAGGGCACATGGATTTTCTCCAGGAGTATATTGAGAGTGAACCCAGTAAAACTGTTACTAACAACCACAACCATAAAGAAGAAAGATTTTCGTTCTGAAAGCAAAGCCAGAAGCCCCAGTTAATCATGTCCGGGAGAAGTAAAGCAAAACTCATCTACGAGGCATTTATTTCTTCTTTCCCTAGGTCACGGAGTGAAGGAGGGACGGGGTGCGACAGAGATCTCCCGAGTAATTTTTTTTCTTTGAGACAGGGCCTCAAAGGCCCTGAGCAGTGTTGCCCAGGCTGCCCACGATCCTCCTGCCTCGGCTCCTGAGTGTTGGATTACAGAGCCACTGATTCCTTTTGCCTTTCTTTTTTCTTTTCTTTTTCTGCAGTGCTGGAGATGGAACCCAGGGCTTGGTGCATGCTGTACTGCTGAGCCACAGCCCCAGGCCTGCTGTTAACTCTGGATCGCCCCTGTCTGTAGCTACAGCTCTTTCGAGCTCTCTAAGATCTGGTCACATTCTGAATCTCCGACCGGGAGCCCGGCCTCGGCCTCATTGCTGGGCTTCTGCTTAGAGGAGTGGGCGGGGCTTCAGGGAATGGCCCCAGGATCTGGGGCAGGACTAGTGGGTGGAGCCTGATGAATGACACCCTGAATGGGGTAGTGTGGGCGGGGCTTATAGCAGCCACCAGGTTTCATCAATGGCGCTTAGTTCAGAGGTGGGGCTTAACTGTGGGCGAGGCTTGTGGGCATCCAGTTTGTGCTCTGAGCTATTCACATTCCTCGGGCCCCTGCTCTGGGTGGACAAGGTTGGGCTGACTCGGATTCGCGTGGTTGCAGGCTTGGGGACGCAGCGTGGCGGGCCACAGCCAACCTCGCTACGCCTCACTGACCCCATACCTGTCCAGGTGTCCTTGGTGGGAGCTCATCTCCCTGCCCTGCCCTGCCCTGCAGGGTTGGCCCCACCAGCAGCCTTCTTGAGAGGAAGGGTCTCGTGAGGGGGTCTGGGGGCGCGGGGACCAAGATGCAGAGTTTGCAAGAGATGTGCGCTGGGAACCCAGACGTCCAGGCGGGAGATAGGATGCTCAGGGAGACCAGGCCCTGAGCTAAAGAGTGAGCCATCTGCAGGAAAGTGGGTGAGGTTAAATGAAACGAATCAGACACACACGCTTCACTATCACACGCTTTATTTCACATGAGAAACCCGAAGTATGAAAACTGCCGAGCACTCTGGCACATGCCTGTGGTCTCAGCCCTGGTCAGTTTAAGGCCATCCTGGGCTACAAAGTGAGTTCAGAGAGCCTGTCTCTCCCACCCCTCAAAAAAAGAAAAGAAAAGCTAATAGGACACAGGGAGATAGATTATTTGAGAGCGAGAAGGAGACCAAGAGATGGGGAGAGTGGACGAGGAGGGGACTTAATGAGAATTAAGATGTGTTTCGTACATGTACCACCTCCCACAAAGAATGTAACCATTATGTGCTGCGGTGTGTGCTAATAAACACTTTTGTAAAGCATGGGGTCCTGAGAACCATGGTTTAAGTGCAGGAGCCAGAACTTCATGGTCAGGTCTCAGCGGGGAAGCCTGCGTTTCTTGCCTTCCAGCGTCAGATGAGTGCAGCTGGGCTGGGGGCAGACTGCTGGCTTCCAGTCACCAGTTCCAGGGATGGCGCGGTTGTGGGGGTCTGAAGGGGCCACTCAGACAAGCTCGGGAACAGGTCCCAGCCCAGAGCTGCAGGGTTAGAAGCTGACAGGGGGCTGGGGATATAGCTCAGTGGAATAAGCGCCTGCCTAGCAAGCGCAGGGTCCTGAGTTCGATCCCCAGTACCGCAAAAAAACAAAAACAACAACAAAAAAACAACAACAACAAAAAACAAGGCAACTAGAAGCTGACAGGGCTTTTCTGTCCACATACTGAGCCAGCTCTCGCCGGCAGGAGGTGGCAGGGGCTGGGTGATGCCCTGGACCCCTAGAGGGCACCTCTAGTCCATGCCCACAGATGGAAGATCCAGCCCTGAGGGAAGAGCTGGAGGGCCAGGGAGGCCAGGCCATTTAACTTTCCTATATTCTTTTAAGGGTTTTTTGAGAGTCAGGTTTTATAGTTCACTGATTACTTAGGAGTCTGTTGTTTATTTTCTACAGACCTATGAATTTTCTGAAAGTTGCCCTAGTTTCATCCCATGCTGGCTGGGAGAGACATTTAATCAAATGTCACTCTTCTTAAATTGGCTAAGACTTGCGTTGTGCCTAACACCTGGCCCTCCCGAGAGAACAGCTATGGCGCACTAGAAAGGAACGTGTGCCCTGCAGCTGGAAGGCTGTCTGTGGGTGTGAGTCTGCTTGGACTGCAGAGCAGTTTGGGTCTAACGTTTCCATACTGACTTCCTGCCTGCATCATCTGTCCACTGCAGAAAGTGTGGTATTGAGGTGTCCTGCTGTTCTCATGTAGGAGCCCCTCTCTCCTTTTAGTTCTTTTTTTTGGGGGGGGGTCAGGGAATTGAACTGAGGACCTTGCACTTGCCAGGTAGACACTTATGCCACTGAGCTATATCCCTGGCCCTCTCCTTTTAGTTCCATTAATATTTGCTGAGATTCCTCAAAGAACTAAAACTAGAAATTCCACTTGACCCAGCTATTCTCCTCTAGGTATCTCCCTAATGAAAGTCATCATATTACAATGACACATGCGCAGCCACGTTTATAGTCGCACGTCACAGCAGCAGAATCGTGGAAGTGGCCTGTATGCCCATCAGTAGATGAATGGATACAGGAGATGTGGTATTTACATGCGATGGAGCACCTCTCTGCTATAAAGAAGGATAAACTTGAGTCTTGTGTAAGAAAATGGATGAAAAAAAAAAAAAGAAAATGGATGCACCTTGAGACCATAATGTTAAGTGACGTAACCAGACACCCAAGCTTAAATATTGCACGCTTGCTCTTAGATGAGAAGCCCAGGGTATAATAGCAAAATAAAAGCTAGGCAACAGGAAGTAGGAGCATGGATCTTTCAGAAATGGAAGGAGATCAAGAGTTGGAGGGAGGGGTATGGCAGGGAGAGGAAGGAGATGAAAACAGGAGAAAGATGTGTTGTATTGGAGGACCAGCTCCCCTCAGGAGTGTAAGCATTCTATACTGCAAATGTGTACTGATAAAAACATTTTTAAAGTGTTTTCTTTATATACTGAAGTGTTCTGATTTGGGCTGTGGCTGTTTCCCATTGCTACATCTTCTTGGTGAACTGACCCCTTTATCACTAGATAATCATCTTTTTGGCCTCTCTTTACAGTGTTTGAGTTGAAGTCTCTGTTCTCTGAGGCAGGTGTAGCTGCCTCTGCTCTCTTGTCCTTCCCATTTGCAAGGGATACCCTTCCCCATCCCTTCACTTTTGGTCTCTGTGTGCCCTTAAACCGGCTGCTTCTTGCTTTGGTCCAGATGCGCAGTGGTTGCCTGGCAACTGGAGGAGGAGAGGAAAAGGGTTTCAACAGGATGCTTTGCAAGCCTCTGGCCTGGCGTTCCAGGATGAGGTTTATGAACAATTATCCTGTGGCTCCTTTCACTGTGTCCCCAATATGGTTGGTCCTGCTGCCTCCTGGAAGGCCAGCTTGCAGGAGCTTCCTGTCCCAGGCTGACCAGCAGCCTGTCTACTCCAGGGCATCAGTGGCCATGGCTGAGGGCCACGACCATGCAGAGGGACTCAAGCCACAGGCACTGGTCCTGGTATTGGTCTCCACCCTTGCATTTCTCCTGTCCATACTCGGTGCTGATGCTGGCCCTTTCTGGCCCTTTACCTGGGGCTGGAGCAGGGGTGGCAGGGGCAGGAGGAAGGGACCAAACAGAAGGGTCCCATAGGGCCCTGGTTGCTCTCTGAAGGGCCCTCTGAAAGGGAACTCTGCTTCCCTTTCTACACAGGTTTTCTAACTCTCTCTCTCTCTCTCTCTTTCTCTGTAACACTTGGGATCGAGCCCAAGGCCTTCGTGCTTCACTACGTCTCCAGCCCTTTTACAAATTATTTCCATTTTGAGACTAAGTCATCAAGTTGACCAGCCTGGGCTCAAACTTGCAATCCTCCTGCCTCAGCCTCCCAGAGTGCTGAGATTATAGGCATGCACCAGGACTGGGGATAAAGCTCAGTGGCACAAGCGCCTACCCAGCATGTACCACCACACCTGGCTTCTGGGCATCCTTTCTGCACCAGCCTAGTGCAAAGCCATGGGTGACAGGCATAAGCAAGCAGATGTGTCAGGGTCATCAGATACAACAGTGATGTCACTGAATTCTCATTGAACTCCAGTTTGGGGCTGTTTGATAGTTCTGTGTAAGCACCTACTGTCTGCCAGGTGTGGAGCTGGGTGTCAACCCTAAACCTGCGTATCCAGCCTCCGTTGCTCCTTTCCAAGCAAGCCACAGAAATAGAGGCTCTTTCCCACACACCCCGTACTCCTTGTGCCTCCTGACACACGCACGCTGGTGCTTTCTTGCATGGCTTTGGGACACACCAACAAAGAGGACCTCAACTGCTCCTTGCTCAGTGGCAACACACAAGGTAAGCAGGAAGTAGCAAAGCAAGACTCTGTGAGATCAGGGTCATGGCCACCCATCTTGCATGACATGGACAGCCTGGGGAGGAGCTGGGCTCCTCCAACAAGAGTGGGTTAGCTGAAAGAGGCTGAGGCAGGAGGGTCCCAAGTTCAAGTCCTGCTTGGTCAACTCAGTGAGATCCCGTGTCAAAATAAAGATATAAAAGAGCTGGGAGTGTAGCTCAGTAGTAGGGGGCCCCTGGGTTCCATCCTTAGTACCGCAGGGTCGGGGTGGCTTGAGGTAACAAGAACAATGTAAGATTAACATATGTCCCCACTTCACAGGGAAAAAGCAATCAATGAAAGCTTAGAGGGGATCAGCAGGCTGAACTGCAAACCTGGATCTGGTACTTTTGTCCCACATTTACCCCTGGGCTGCAGGGTCAAGCCAGGTTTTTACTCTGAGGTCTTGCCAGCCGGGACACCACAGGGCTGGCCCAGTCCTCATGAGGCCGACGTCCTGGTCAAGTCCCTGAATGCGCCTTTCCCGCCATGGCCACATCCAGTGCTTCCCCAGACTCTAGCCAGACTCCCCTGGTGGACTTCGGTTTGTCTTGGTGCTGTGATCTAGCCAGGGCCTGGGGCTCCACAGACAGCTCTACTGCTGAGCTAAACCCTCAGCCTTGGGAGATAAGGGTGCACCCGACCTGTTCGGTAACTCCAAGGGATTCTGATCTGTGCAGTACTGGGGACTGAACCCAGGGTCTCCATCCGCAGTCCTTTCTTTGGTTTTTAATTCTGAGATAGGGTTTAACTAAGTCATTGAGTTGCCCAGGCTGAGCTCAAATGTATGATCTTCCCGCATCAGCCTCCCAGAGTGGTGGGATTCAGGTGTATGCCACCATATTTGGCTTTTCTCTTTTATTTTTTTTTCTTCTTTTAAAAAAATATGTATCTATCTATCTATTTCAGGGGTCTTATTATGTTCCCTAGGCAGGGGCTCAGCCTCTCATGTACCTGGGACTACAGGCATATGCCACCATACCCAGCTCACCAATGGTGCTTTCATTTTCCAAACCTTAACCTAAATGGTTTTCTCTGTGGTGCTGGGGGTTGAACCCAGGTCCTCCTGCATGCTGCCCAAGTGCTTAACCATGGTGCTACCTATCTGCCCCCTACCCACCTGTCTCAATTACTCCAGAACCAGACAGGGTGGCAGGAGAGAGCCCCGTGTGCTCCAGAGCCTGGCCATCCTGCTGCACCCAGCCCTTCCCTTGGAAACCACTGGAAAGGCTCTCACCCCGCCCTTGGTACCTTCTGCCCTCCGATGGGCCCAGGTGCTTCCTGACACAGCCC
The DNA here is from genome assembly GCA_004027595.1 of Dinomys branickii. NCBI lineage: Eukaryota > Metazoa > Chordata > Mammalia > Rodentia > Dinomyidae > Dinomys > Dinomys branickii. Next base: position 27,824 of record PVLD010009251.1, on the reverse strand, counting down.
TGCATGGCACAGTGTGGCCCCTCCTCTGGGACACTGAGAGTAACAAAGCTCCTTCCTAACTTCCTGACTTCCTTCCTTCCTTCTCCTTCCGTGTGTGTGTGTGTGTGTGTGTGTGTGTGTGTGCGTGTGTGTGCGCGTGCGCACATGCGCACGCGCGCGCACATAGTGGTGGTACTAGTAGTACTACAGATTGAACCCAGGGTGCTGTACAACTGAACTGCATGCCCAGTCTTTTCTTCTCCTTCTCTTTTGACAAGGGGTCTTGCTAAATGACTCAGGCCGGCCTCAAAGTTGCAATCTTCCTGTCACAGCCTCCCCAGAGGCCACGGTTATAGGCACAAAGTATGTTTTCAGTGCCAACCATCTTCTGATCTGTTGGGCTCCCCACACCTGCATAGTCATAACACCTGCACCTGTTACCTTTCTTTGTTTCTATCTATCATCATCATCATCCATCCATCTATCTTTCTGCTTTGCAGCACTGAGGATGGGCCCTCGGCCTTCACACTGAGCTCTACCTAGGCCCTCCTTTCATTTCTTTAAAATTTTGAAACAGTCTCAGTGAGTTACCAAGTCACCCAGGCTGGGTTGAATTTAAAATCTTCCTCCCTCAGCCTCCCAGAGCGCTAGGACTGCAGGTGCGCACTATCACAGCCGGCCCAAACCTTCACTTACTAACAGGTGCCAAGCAACGCGAAGAGAGCTGAGGACAGAGAGTAGATCACAGCCACACCCCTGCCCCGGAAGCTCTCTGCCGGGGTGGGGGTGTGTGTTTCAGGGTTGAATCCTAGAGGAACCACTCAGGCAGGCCGCGGGGGGGGAGGGTGCCCCACCAGGTCTCCGGCAGGAACAGCAGCTGGCTGGAGCCCTGGAGTTTGAGGCGTTCTCGGGGAGAGCAGCAGAGCAGGGCACTGGAGGAAACCTGGCAGGTGCAGGACAGCTGGGATGGGAGGTGGGCGGGGATGACAGCGGAAGGCCAGGTGGGAGGGGACAGGCTATTCAGAGCCCTGTGTGCCAAGCCAAGGAACGTGACCTTCACGGAGAGTGCTGCAGAGCCGCAGGAGGGCTTTGTTTAGCCCGGGGAGGGTTGTGGCCGGGGCTGTGTCTGAGCTGTGCCAGGGCTGTGGGGAAGATGCAAAACCAGGGCAGGGAGACACAGCCTGGCAAAAGAAGGTGTTGGGGGGGACTTGTGGCATGGAGGTGGCAGGACCTGGGGTCCCAGGTGTGGAGACGTTGGCATTACGGTGCACACTGGCCATGCCATCAGTGCCCACAGGTGCAGTGTTCATACCTGCCAGACCCTGGCTTCCGGTCGTCCTAAGCACATAAGCCAAGATGTGCCCCCCACGGCCCCGGTGCTGGGGTGTTGTTCTGGAGAAGGAGCTGGGGAGCGGCGTCACCCCTGTTGTTCCTCCTTCCTGCTTCTTCTTCCACCTCCCTCTGCCTGACCCTGCACCCTGCCTGGTACCCCGTCACCGCACACCCAGCGAGCAACTCCAGGCAGCCAGCTCGGCCTGTATTTTATTTCATTCATCCATCCATCCATCCATCCATCCATCCATCCATCCATCCATCCATCCATCCAGTTTTGAGGTACTAGGAATCAAACCTAGAGTCCTCTACCCCTAAACAATGTCCTCTGGCACTTTTTTTAAATTTTGAGATAAGGTCTGACTAAGTTGTACAGGCTGCCCTCAAACTCAAAATCCTCCTACCTCAGCCTCCCAAGTGGCTGGCATTACAGGCATGTACTACCATGCCTAGTGAGGTGCAGTTTGTTCTCAAATAGTTGTGGTCTGCAGTTGGTTGAATCCATGGATACAGATGCCGTAGGTAGGGCAGCCTGACTGTTTCTATTTGCAAATGATCTGATCTTATACTGAGAAAACTCTAAATAATCCAAACACACATGAAAGACTTAAAATTAATAAATGAGCCAGGCGTGGCGGCACATGCCTTTAATCCCACCACTTAGGAGGTTGAGGCAGGAGGATCACTGCAAGTTTGAGACCAGCCTGGGGTACAAAGTGAGCTCAAGGCCAGCCTAAATTGCATAGCAAGACCTTGTCTCAAAATGACAAAAAAAATTAAATGGAGTCAGCAAATTTGTAGGATATGACAGCAATACAAAAAAATCAGTTCTATTTTTGTACAGTAGCAACAAACAATCCAAAAATAAAATTTTAAGAACAGTTCCTTCTACAGTAGGATCAAAAAGAATAAGAGGCTTAGAAGTAAATTTAACTAAGAAGGGACAAGACTAATACACCAAAAACTAAAACTCACTGATGGGAAATTAGAGAAAACCTAAATCAGTGGAATGGCATCCCATGTTCATGGACTGTGAATCCCAGCCCTGTTAGTTTAGCAATACTCCCTGTTATGGTTTATATCTAGATACTGCCCCCCACAAAGCCACATGTGTTCATAGGTAGGGCTTTGGGGAGGTAATCGAGGTCATGGGGCTGGGACACTCATCAGTAAACTAGTCCACTGTGCCTTTATAGCTAGCTGTGGTGTTGGGAGGTGGAACCTGGTGTGAGGAAGTGGTCACCCTGGGAGCGTGGCCTGGAAACACTGATCTTCCTCCTCCTCCCGGATCTCTCTCTGCTTCCTGCCACCATGCAGTGGACTGTTTCTCCTCTGCAATGCCACTGCGTCAGGCCACCTGCTTTGGAGCCAGCTGACTATGGACTGAAATGTCTACAAACTGAAGCCAAAGTAAACCTCTCCTCCTTTAATTTGTGGGTATCAGGTATTTTGTCCCAGCAACAAGAAAGTAACTAAGACACTTCCTAATGTGATCTGCAAGGTCAGTGCAACCTCTACCAGAATACCAGTGGGCGGCATCCTCTCTTTCTGTCTCTAAGTGTGTATCTGTCTCTGTCTCTGCCTCTGTCTCAGAAAAGGAAAAACAGATCCTAAAATTGTTTTCAGATCCTAAAATTCATACGGGGTGTAACTGCCTTCAACCAGGGTTGGGAGCTTCAGAGCATTCTAATCCACCATGGTCCCCCCTAGGATTCTGAGTAGCTGTGGACTTTGAAAAAGAGTTTGAAAGTCACAGGCTTAGGACCAAAAGGGGAGTGCCCAGGGTATTGCATACAACCATTTAAAATCTCTATTTTTACTGAGTGTGGTAGTGCACATCTATAATCTCAGCACTTGGGAGGCTGAGGCAGGAGGATTATCTAGTTGAAGGTCAAGCCTGGGCTACATCATGCATTTAAATTCAGCCTGAACTATACATGAGAACCTGTCTCAAAAAAGAAAAAAATTCTATTTCTTCTTGAATCAGTTTTGGTGTTTTTTTAAAAATAAATTTGTCATTTCATAGAAGTTATCTAATTTGTTGGTAAATAGTTGTTCACAGTATTCTGTTGTAATTCCATCCCTTTTATTTCCGTAAGGTCTATAGTTATGTCACTATCATCATTTCAGATTTTAATTCTTTGTGGGTTTTTTTTTTCTTAGTGGTAAGACAGAATTTTGTTAATTTTGTTGATCTCACAAAAGAACCAATTTTGGGGTTATTCAATTCTTCCTAGTGTGTTTTTAGTCTCTATTTCTATGTCTCCATGCTAATCTTTATTATGTCCTTTCTTCTTGCTTTGGATTTAGGTTACTCTTCTTTTTCTAGCTTCTGGAGGTGTAAGGTTATCAATTATAATCTTTGGTTATCTTTTTGTGGTACTAGGGATTGAATTCAGACTCTTTGAACGGAGCTACATCTCACCCCTTTTCATTTTTTAATTTGAGACAGTGTCTCAGGTAAGTTGTTGAGTTGCCTAGGCTGGGCTTGAACTTGTGGTCCCCCTGCCTCAGCCTCCCAGAGTGCTGGGATTATAGGTGTGCACCTCCTCTCCCAGCTTTATCTTTCTAAAATATATATAGTTTTTCTCCCAGCACTGCCTCCACTGCATCCCAGAAGTTTTGCTGCTGTACTTTCATTTTTATTCACAGTGTTTTCTAATTTCCCTTGAAGTTTCTTTGCTTAACTATTTGGTTTGTGGGAGCCCAGTCTCGGGTCCCTTTCCACTTCCTGTCTTGAGATGTGACCACCTGCACAAAAGCATGGGCACTATCACCATCCAGGGCCTCACTGGAGCCCCAGTCAGCAGGGGTCACCTGATGCTGAAGCTGAATCTCCCCAATTGTGCGGCTAACAAACCATTTACCTTCATAAGTGAGTAGCCTCGGATATTCTGTGCAAAGCGAACATTGGTTCTGTGTACGTAACATTTTTTGTTCTTTTTGGTTTTTTGAGACAGAGTCTATTCATGTAGTTCAAAGTTCAGGGCCCCCACACGCTTCTTGGCGGAGGTGATGTTGGGTTTCGTTGTGAAAGAAAAGTTTGGCTGGGAGAGGAGATTCTAGGTAAACAGGGTAGGTAAAACAGGCTCGGGGCTGGGGGCGTAGCTCAGTGGTAGAGCTCAAGCTTAGCATGTCAGAAGCTCTGGGTCTGTTTCCTCCACTGGAAAACAAACAGCAGGCAGCCAGGTATGGGGACACATGCCTATAATCCCAGGAATCATGAGGCTGATGCAGGAGGATCACCATGAATTCGAAGCCCGTCTAGGCTACATAGTGAGGCCCTGTCTCAAATAAATAAATAGAAAGAAGACAAAAGGCCAAATAGCAGGCTCCTTAAATACCTGTCCTAGATATGTTCTGCCACAAAAAAATGAAACCAGTTCTCACCTGGGGCTCCCAAGGGACCCTGGCAACACCTGGAGAGACGTGTGGCTCTCCTTTTTTTTTTTTTTTTTTTTTTTTTTTGCGGTACTGGGGATCGAACTCAGGACCCTGCGCTTGCTAGGCAAGCTCTTATTCCACTGAGCTGTATCCCCAGCCCGGCTCTCCTGACAGAGGGGGGTGGCTGGCTGCCCAGGGACACTGCACGTCTCACCAGGATAGGTCGGCCCCCAACACGAAGAACCATCGAGCGCAAGGGTCAGCAGTGTGGAGGCTGAAGCCCTGCTAATCATGTTGCCCCAGCCACTTTCTTTTCTGTTTTTGAGACAGGGTCTCGCTATGCAGTTCAGGCTGCCTTGAACTCACTAGCCAGGCCGGCCTAGAACGCATGGCAATCCTCCTGCCCCTGCCTCAGAAATGCTGGTATGACAGGTGTGCACCACAAAGCCTAGCTGCTGACAGCCACTTTCTAACCCCCCTACCCTACCCTTCTGGTCTGAAAAGGGCATTTCCTCTGTGGGTAACTGGAAGGTTCTACCTGGTGACTCTGGGCCTTTCTATCCCTGCACCCCCCAAGCCCCAGCAACCTTTCTCGAGAAAAGCTAGGTCTGCTTCCCCTTGGCCATGGCCACCCGGACAAGAGCATTTGTGTGGGTTGAGCGTGCCATACCTCTGGAATGAGAAGGCTCTGGGAGGAAGAGGAACTGGAGAACAGCAGTGCTTGCTTCCCACCCCCAGGCTGTCCAGCTCTATCTCTGGCTCCCAGGCTCTTGGCTGCACTGGGAGAGGTGGCTGGGTCAGGGGTGATGTCCCCGGGCATCTTCTGGGCTGTGCTGGTCATGGGTGCATGGGGCCTGAGCTGGTGTATTTGCAGGCGCTGCTTGGAGGGCAGTGGGACCTGTGGCGGAAGGCCATGGTGGAGGAGGAGGAGGAGGGTCCCTCTCTGTACTCCAGCCTTGTTCTCCGGCTCCTGATTGCTCTCTCCCCTGCAGGACAAATGTCAGTTCCCCTCCACAACTGCCACCCCTGAAGTTGGACAGGTCCTCCTTGGGCCACAGCAGGAGTGGTCTGTTCCGCCCATGTTGGAAGCAGCGTGGGAGACCTGATCGGGATGAGCCCATGGGGCTCAGTTTCAAACCAAGGCCTCAGTTTGCCTGGGATTTAACACATCCCAGCGTTGGTCTCTAGAGAGGGGCTGCCCATTTGTTCTTTTTTTGTTTGAGTTAGTTTCTTGTTTTTGAGACAGGGTCTCACTATATAGCCCAGGCTGGCCTGGAACTGGCGGCCATCCTCCTGCCTCAGCCTCCCAAGGGCTGGAATTAGTGGGGTGTGCCACCAGGCTTGGCTTCTCTTTTTGTTACATCCAGGCCTCCACCCACCAGAGAAGGGCGTGTCGCCATCACAAAATATACCTGAGAAAACAATTTAGAGGAGGAAAGGGCTCACGGTTTCTTTCAGCCCAGGGCTGGCTGGCTCCCTTGCTCTGAGGCCTGGGCCAAGGCAGGAGCTCCTGACAGAGGGGCCCAGCGCAGAAAAGCTGCCTACCTGCCGGTAGCCAGAGAACAGAGACAGGAAGCAGCAGGTGCTAGGTTTCCCCCTCCCCTGCTTTAGTGACATTCTAGCCGCCACCCCATTGGATGGTGCCACACACACTTGGGGTGAGGCCCCCTCTCAGTTGGCTGTCCCATCTGCCAATCAGCTCTGGACACGCCCTCACAGACACACGATGGGATGGGGTTGTGCCTCAGATTCCCTAGGCATTTCTCAACCCAATCAACATTTTTTTTTTTTTTTTTTTGGCGGTACTGGGGATCGAACTCAGGACCCTGCGCTTGCTAGGCAGGCGCTTATTCCACTGAGCTATATCCCCAGCCCCTTACCCAATCAATATTAACTGCCACATGATGTCCAGACCCCAGAATCCCGGTGCCTCGACCTGTGGAAGACCCAGAAGAGACCGCAAGTGACAAGAGCCACCTGAGTTTCTCTGGCGCGACCCAGTGGGCTGTAGCGAAGCTATGTGCTCATCCAGGGTGCACATGGGTGACGCAGAGGGATATCAGCTGCCTGATGGATGGGACAAAGATGATGACGAAGCCTCTCTTCCCCACTGCCTGTCCCTGGTCTTTCCTGTCCTATGCGCCTGGGAAACCACCGCTGTGTCGCACCACCGAGGCTGCCCCTGCTTTGCCAGGACCCAGGCACCCAAGCTTGAGCACTTGACTGGAGAGTGGAAACGACACGGGGAACGCGCTGCCTCACAGTTGGGATCCCTTGCCCTCCCCTTCCCGAGTAGCCTACTGCGACCAGCTCCTTCAGCCGCCTCCTTTCTCCCCGGTAGCTAGGGCCCCGCTCCTGCTCCGCCCCTTCCTTCTCCTGCTCTCCCCTGCACCTGCGCAAGTTGCGGTGCAATTTGGGACCCCGTGCACTTAGATCAATGGAGACATTCAGGTTAGTGCACAAATTTCGGGGTCTGCCGACCCCAGCCCCTCCCCCTTCTGATCCCTCTCCCAAGGGGGGTGTTGTGTGTATGTTGTGTTGTGACCTCGGGCTACCCACATATAAATCTTATAAAACGGGGCAAACAGAACCCATGCCACAGGCTGACCATAAGGGTTAGGGGGTACCCATAGCATGCTCGGCGGGGGCCTGGGCCACTGACACTCCACATAGCTGCGGGCCTTGCTGTAATTTCTAGTGGATTTATGGTTCACCAGCTTGCTGGACTTTTAGCTAGTCTCTAACCTGAAGGATTTGTTTTCCTTCTGTGGCACTGGAAACTGAGCCCAGGGCCCCATATATGCTAGCTGAGTGCTCTCCCACTGAGCTATACCACCAGCCCTACAGGCAAATTATAAAGGCAGTAACAAACACCCTCTTGCCCTTTCATGGGTGGCTCAGGATAATCACCAGTGAGAGCCGCAGGGTCAGACCACAAACCCGATGACTGTCTGCTGGGTAAAATGTCCACAGAGGATCTCATGAGCAAGACCCAGCTCCAGCTGGCTGCCTCCCTCCCGAGCTTCTCTCTGCCCTTTGCTCCTCTGGCTCTTATCAGTGCGCTGGCCCTCAGTGGACTGATAACATCGGGCTTTGCTGGTGCTGATCCACTTTTCTTCAGGGCACTGCCCCGGAGGTCTGCATGTGCTGAGCGCTCCCAGAAGAGCTGCCTACTGGCTGCACATTTGCACCCCTCACGCACAGAGAGGGTTCTGTGAAGCACTGAGTGTGTGAGATGCCTGGGTGGCTGGGCCTGGAACTCCCAGGACTGCTGCACAGGTGCTCTCCCAGAGTCAGGCTCCTCCCAGCAGGCTCTTTGTGGGCCCCCAGCTGCTGTTTGGGGTTGCTGGGCAAGGAGCAAGGCTGGAGGAATTTTTTTGGTGGTGCTGGGGATTTACCTCCAGGTCTTGCAAGTGCTAAGCAAGCACTGCACCACTGAGCTACACGTGCAGCCTAAGTGGGAGGAACTGAAACAATAAACTGACTGCCTGCCAGAGACTAATGACCGAGAAGCCATCTCATGTATAAAAAAAAAGATCGCAACATCTTTTATCAAGATCACCCAAGCTCAGCAAGGGAGACTCCGTGAGACTCAGACTCAAAATAAAAACACAATGTGGCTCCATGCAAAGGCCCTGGGTTCCCTCCCCAGTACTAGGCGGGGGGAAGAAGGCTGGGAAAAGAGAGCCTGGCATGCCCTCAAAGCACAACAGAGCGCCATGACCCAGCATTCTCACTCCTACCTGGTATGCGCCCCGGACAGAGACATTCCCAGCAGCACTGTTCCCGACAGCCAAAAGATGGAAACAGCCCAGTGTCCAGTGATGGGTAAAGGGACACACAGCTCATTCCATCCACACGTGGATGGAATGGAACAGTATGCAGCCATAAAGAGGATCCCAATACTTTGGGAGGCTGAGGCAGGTAGACTGTGAGTCTGGGCAACTTAGCGAGATCTTGTCTCAAAAAAAAAAAATGAAAAGAGGGCTGCGTATGTAATGGCACAAATGCCCTGGGTTCAATCCCTAGCGCCACAAACACACACACACACACACACACACACAAGAAAATAATAAAATACTGGCACAGGAAAAAGTAATGAGGATGTTATGCTCAGTGAAAGAAGGCCCTCTGCAAGACACCACGTATTACAGGATTCCATTTATATAAAGTGTACGAGGCACTTTCTTTCCATCTTAGGCACTTCCTGGTTATTGGAACAAAACATCCTGCATCTACAGCTCAAAAGTGGAGAGGTTTATGGAGGCTCCAAGGATTCAGTCCATGGTCAGCCATCTCCAAGGCAGACATCCCAGGGGCAGGGCCAGGCGGCGCAGAGCTGCTTACCCATGGTGGCCAGGAAACAGAGAGTGAGCAGAGATACACTAGGAACTCCCAACTTCTCATTGAAGAACCCAGACGGCACTATGAAAGCCCAAGGACTTCACACAGAACATGTTAAGACACAGCAAGACAGAGCTTGGCATGTGAAAAGGGAAAGGTGGGTACAGAAGACTAGAGGCTTAGACCAGAGAGTGGGGCGGCCCCTACCACATGCGCCCTTCCAGAAAGAGAAACTCACAGCGTGATTTATTGATTTATGGCCGCTTGGCCACGGGAGTGAGGTCACTGTCAACACTGCTGCTGGACAACAGGGCAGCCCAGGCCACTCCCTGACCTTACAGGATAAAGGGCTCAGAAAGATACTGCAATGGCAGTGTCACAGGTCGGGTGCAGGACAGGGATTCTAGAAAACCAAACCTCCCTGGGGGAGCTGAGGCCAGTGACCCACATTTATCTTAGAACCACAGTTTAAAGCCGAGAGAGAGGTGGCTGCTGCTCCCCGGGCGCTGACCACAGGTTTATTAAACAGGTCCTGTGACCTGCGCGCCAGTGCTCTGTCCAGCGTTGTTTCCATGGGTTCCCAAAGTGGCGATACTGCCTGCTTTTCTTTTTCCTTCTCTTGTCCCATCTTGGGATAAAACCCAGGCCTTCAGGGGCTGGGAATATAGCTCAGTGGAATAAGTGCTTGCCTAGCAAGCACAGGGTCCTGAGTTCGATCCCCAGTACCGCAAAAAACAAACAAACAAAAAAAACCAAAAAAACCCAACCCAGGCCTTCACACTGAGCTACATTCCCAGCCTTTTTTCCCTTTATGTGAAGATAGTCTTGCTAATTGTCCAGGCTGAGCTCACACTTGCGATCCTTCTGCCTCAGCTTCCCAGAATGCTAGGAAGGCAGGCAGGCAGGCAGCACCACGCCTGGCTTTCACAGAGAAGCAGTGTGAGACTCAGAGGGAATTTAGGAGCACAGTAGTACCTGTAGAGGCGGTGTTGCTGTGCTCACCCCAGGGCCAGCCCCCTGGATCTGACTTGGGACCCTGAGCCCATCTGTCCTCCGGCTGTAACCAGTGGGTGACTAAATCCAAATCTTTACTAACTTGAAAATCAACTCAGTTGCCTAGAAAAAACATAATGCTTCTTATCCTGCTCTGAGACTCACCTACTCAGCCCTTGAGCTGGAGTCAGGTGTTGAGTTTGGGCACCCAAAGGTCTTGAGCCTTCTTGTTTTTGTGGTACTGGGGGTGGAACCCAGGGCCTTCACACAGAGCTACATCCCTGTCCTTTTCATTTTCAGGCAGGAGCTTGCCAAGTCACTGAATTGCCTGGGCTGGGCTCAAACATGTGATCCTCCTGCCTCAGCCTCCCAAGGGCAGGGCTGACAGGTGTGCACTACAGCACTGGCAGGATTGGATCTTCTTAAAAGTGTCTTGGCCTTGTTGAAGCCTGCCTGACCTTCTGTTCTCACAACAGCAGTCTGCTGCGGGGGGGCTGAGCAGTGAAGGGTCTGGCGACAGTTACCCCTCTAGCGCCTCCCTACCTTTGCATCTCCCAACCTGTGTACGCAACCCCCTAAACCTGTAGAGTCTACCGCTGTCTGCCCCGCCCAGGAAACCCCTACCTTCCCTCCTCCTCGGGCTCCACTCCCTGCTTGCTGCTTGCTCCCTCCCTCAAATAAAGACAAAGCCACACTAAACTTTATTTTCAAATTCTCTCAGCTACAAGATAAATCCTGCTGGCCACAGCAGCACCTGCCTGTCTTCCCAACACTCTGAGAGGCTGAAGCAGGAGGAACAAAGTTTAGGCCCAGCCTGGGCCATTTAGCAACTTCTTTTAGATGCTGGCTGCCCTTCACTTAGTCCCTGTGGCTGCTGTGATCAATACTACAACCTAAGTGGCTTAAAATGCCACATATTTCTCCATGGCCCTGCATATCGGAAGTCTGAAGTTTCACCAGCCTAAAAGCAAGATGCTGGCAAGCCTAGTCCGTACTGGAGGCTTGGTGGTGGTGGGGGGTGCTGTCTCTTGCCCTTCTATCTTCTAGAGGGGCCAGCTCCCTCAGCTCATGGCTAATAGCACAGCACCTTCTGGGCTCTGACACTGACCCTCCTGCCACCCTCATTATAAAGACCACTGTGGGCCCGGCATGGTGGTGCACACCAGTAATCCCAGTATGTGGGAGGCCGAGGCAGGAGGATCAGAAATTCGAAGCCAGCCTGGGCTACACTGTGAGTTCAAGGCCAGCCTGAGTTGGCCGATCCTGTCTCAAAACAAAACCAATCAACTTCAGATACACGATGACTGAGGGATGAGGCTGTGGATGTGTGCAGTTTGCTATCCATGAAGCCCTGCCAGTCTCAGCCTGCGTGGCTCTGCAGCAGCCACAGGTGATGTGTGGAGGAGCAGCTGGCTGTGTCCGGGAAGTGCTAAGGATGCTGAAATCTGCATTTTAGGTAATTGCCACGTCGCACAATGATACTATTGTTATTGTTTTAATTTTTCCCCCCAGCCATGTAAAAACCTAAAGCTTGTTCGAGCTCCGAGGCTGCATGCACACAGGCAGGGGTCAAACCAGGTCACCCCTTGGTGGCTCCTAGCTCTCCGGTCACGTGCCAACTGCTCTGCTTTACCCAGGACTTCAAGGCTGAGGACAGACGCTGCTCACCGCCCTCTCCCTCACTGCTCCCACTGGTCCTCCTGGCCAAAGCTGTCCCCTCACTTTGCTGGGACCCCCTCCCCCTTCTCTGCCCAGCAGACCCTTCACCCGCACCATGCAGGGTGAGACAACCTGTGCCAGTCCCATCACGCTGGGTGGGTCCCTGTGCCCCGTGGCCTGTCTCTCACTCAGGGCCCCAGGCTCAAGTCATCTGTGACTTCAGTCCTGCGGCCCCTTGACAGTTTGGGCTCAGAGAGGGGACGGGGGCATGGAGGGACAGTAAGAGCAACCTGGGACAACCTTGCCCAGAGAGGACTCGGGCTCCAACCCGAGGGCTAAAACCATGCTCCTGGTCTGAGACAAAGGGGAAACAAATTCCCTTCTCCAGTGATGGGACCTGGGTGTTCAGATCACTGCTGTCCTTCTCGGCCTCAACACTAGACAAAGTCACTTCCCTTGGCCTCACGACCAACAAGGCCTTGTGTGACCTGACCCCTCAGGCACGAGGGTGCTCTGTGGCCCAGGTCTCCTCCACAGCTGGCCTCTCCTGAATCCCCGAGTCTGATGGGTCCCACCTGCCTCAGAACCTCTGTACTTACTTTATAGAGTTTTTGTGGAGCTGGGATGGAATCCAGGGCCTAGGTAAGGTGTCAGAATTTGGATCAAAAAATCTCACCCAGAAGGCTCACATGTACAGGGGTGAGGCTTCTGGACGGTGCCCGGACCATAGGGGATCTGACATCACCCACTGATGAATTTGTAGCTGAAGGCGCTGTTGGGGCGGGGCAGGGCCTGGCTAGTGGGACCTGGAAGGGCGCATTCCTGTACGGTCCCCTTCCACTCTCTGTCCCTTTCCAACCCTCTTGTGTCTGCTGTGAGTTCAGTTCTCCTCGGCTACGCACTCTGACCATGGGGTGAAACTTCTGTAGCTGTGATCCCAAGTCAAACCTTTCTCCTCTGAGCTGTGTGTATCAGGCATTCTGTGACCCTACCCCTGCAAGGACGACAGATGCACAGGGTCTCACTACGGTGCCCAGGCTGACTTCTGAACTTGCCATCCTCCTGCCTCAGCCTCCCGAGCAGCTGGGATTACAAGGGCGTGCCGCTGTACCTGGCACTGCTGTTCCTTCTGCCTGAAAAATTCTTGGTGGCAACACTGGTGACATGGCAAACCCTCCGTGGCCACCTCAAAAGCACTCAGCCCTCCCCAGCACATGCCTTTCGGGACGGAGACTCTGGAGATGGAGGTCATTTGTGCACCTCACTGCTAGGAGTAGAAAGGATAAGACGCAGGGCCGGGTGTAGCTGGGCAGCTCAGCGTGCCTGGCCACTGCAGGGCCCGAGTTCCATCCTCAGCACCACAAAAAAAGAGAGACATGGAGAAAGAAAAGAATAATAAGCACTTTTTTTGGTCAGGCTCTGTTCCAGAGTTTCTAAAAGTAGGTTATTTCATTGAATTCTCAGTGCCCTCAGGAGGCATTATAATCACCCCCGCGCAGTGAAGCAGAGGCTGAAGCTCAGAGACATCCAGTAACTTGCCCAGGGCTGCAGGCCCCCAAGCTGCCTCCCAGCCCTCCCAGCCCTGTCCCTGAGGAGCTGACTCTGACGTCCCTGCGGGCAGGTGGCATGGTGGGGTGCTTACCGCTGTGTACCCAGAGGTGAGTGCTGGCACCTCAGGCATGGTGGGTGGTCAAAAGATATAGATGGCCAGGTATGGTGGTACACACCTATAATCCCAGCCAACCAAGAGGCTGAGGCAGGAGGATTATAAATTTGAGTTCAGCCCAGGCAACTTTATGAGACCCTGTTTCAAAATAAAAAATAAAGAGGGCCAGGGATATAGGTCAGGGCACAAGCACCTGCCTGACCTGAGTTCAATTCCCAGTACCAAAAAATAAAAAAATAAAGAAAAGGGCTGGAGATGTAGCTCTATGCAAAACCCTGGGTTTAATCCCCAGTACCAAATAAATACATAAATTAATAAATGAAAATTACTGATGATCTAAAAGGAACACTACCCCCTAGCAACTAGTACCCTAGGAGCCTAGATCTTAATTTTGTGTTGTTATTTATTTATTTATTTTTTTGAGACACAGGGTCTCACTATGTAGTTCAGGCTGGCCCTGAACTTAGAGAGATTCTCCTGCTTCAACCTCCTGAGTGCTGGGATTATAGGTGTGCCCCACTATACTCGGCTGGCCTATTAATTATGACAAATGTATCATGTTAATAAAAAAATATTACTGATACAGGAAACCGGGTATGGAGACTAATGGTAACTAATTACTATCTTTGCAATATTTCTATAAATGTAAAACCACTCCAAAAAATAAAATCTATTATCGAGAATATCAATGAGTGGGCCAGGTGTGATGGCACATGCCTGTAATCCCAGGTTCTTAGGAGGCTGACAGGGGAGGATCACAAATTCAAGCTAGCCTGGGTGATACAGTTAAGACCCTCTCTCAAAATAAAAGAAAGAAAAGGGCTGGGGATGTAGCTCAATTCCCTGTACCACGAAAACCAGAGTACAGATGAAGAACTTCGTTTTGTCTTTTGCTTTCTTTCCTTTGAGATGGGTTCTCACTATGTTGCCCAGGTTGATCTTTTTGAGACTATGTAACCCAGGCTGGCCTCGAACTTGCAGTGATCCTCCTGCCTCAGCCTCCCAGAGTCCAGGGCCATAGGTGTACACCACGTCTGGTTAAGGACTTGGTGACAATCATTCTAGCTCCATCTCGCAGAACGTTATTTCTACAATTTGACCTGGGAAAGTACACAAAACACCAAGGAAGAAACATGCTCAATTCGCAGCGCCTGCTACCCCCTAATATAGGAACCGCCAGCCAGCCCTGTATGATGATTTAAATCAATGAAAAAGCCAGGTGTGGTGGTGGTGCATGCCTGTAATCTCAGCCCTTGACAGGCTGAGGCAGGAGGACTGCTGTGAGTTCAAGGCCAGCCTGGGTTACAAAGTGAGTTCAAGGCCAGCCTGAAGTATATAGAGAGATCCTGTCTCAAAATAGACCAAAAAAACAATTTTTTTTTAAAGCAATTTTGAAGGTTTTTTGGAGACAATGTCTCATATGTACTTCAGGCTGGTCTTGAACTCACCATGTAGCCCAGGGTGGCATCCAACTCTCGGAGATCCTCCTGCCTTGGCCTCCTGAGGGCCGGAATCACATACATGCACCTCCACATCTGGCAAAATTAATGAATTTTTTTTCTTGAGGTATCAGGAATCGAACTCAGGACCTTGTGCTTGCCAGGCAGGCACTTATCCCACTGAGCTATATCCCCAGCCAACGTAATGAAAAATTAGTACAACTAAAACTTCAGTTCTTTAGCCACATGTCAAGAGCCCGAAAGCAATAGAGCTGGAGGCTACTGAATGGATGGTTCTGGTACAGAACATGCCCATTGCCTAGAAAACTTACCTTGCACAGTGCCAAAAGATGAAAAATTCAATTATTTGTTGAGTGTTCTCAACTCTTTGGGGTCCTTCTGAAAATGCCATCTTCTCAACCTTTACTTTGAAAGGAAATGGTCCCCTATTTACTTTGCTTTTTTTTTTTTTTTTTTTTTTTTTGGCGGTACTGGGGATTGAACTCAGGACCCTGCGCTTGCTAGGCAGGTGCTTATTCCACTGAGCTATATCCCCAGCCCCCCATTTACTTTGCTTCTTACCAATTCACCATTTGAGGTAGAGTCCATTTGATTTCTCTTCCACCTCCCCACCAAACAATGCACGTGCGGATGCAGTGGCCACTGGCAACGCAGGACTGCGGAGTCCTCGAAACAGTTCCATCTGAGGTGTAAAATACATACTAGATTTCAAAAACACAGGTGATGAAAAACAGATTGTGAAAGCTCTTTCACTTTTTATATTGATTCCATCAGCCGGGCGTGGTGGCACACGCCTGTAATCCCAGCACTCGGGAGGCTGAGGCAGGAGGATCCCTGAGAGTTTGAGGCCAGCCTGTGCTACAAATTTAGCTCAAGGCCAGCCTGAATTGAAGAGGGAGACCCTGTGTCAAAAAAATAAATAAATAAATAAATAAAATATATTGATTGCATCACATGTTCAAATGATAGTTTGGACATATCAGGCTGACTAAAACACTAGGTGTGGTACACGCCTGTAATCCCAGCACTTGGGAGGCTGAGGCAAGAGAATCACCGTGAGTTTGAAGCCAGGCTGGGCTACATAGTGAGTTCAAGGCCAGACTGGACCACACAGTGAGATTCTGTCTCAAAAAACCAATCCAAACGAAACCAAACCATATTATTAAAATTAATATCATCTGCTCCTTTTCCCCTTTTTAAACACAGCTAATAATTTAATTTGTGTGTATGGTACAGCGAGTCAAACTTGACTACGGCCTGGGGTATGTTAGGCAAATCTCTCTACCACTGAGCCACACCCTTAGCTTATAACTTGATAAATTAAAATTATATACATAGCTGACGAAGTTGTAGCTCCATTAAATTTCTACTGGACTGCACTGATAAAGACTGTGAATTATGCAAGGTTTACACAGAAGGCGGAGGTGGGACTAGGGCTAGTTTGAGCCCAGCCTCAGCTACCAGCACCACTGGGAGTTAGTTCAAGACCAACTTGAACTACACAGTAAGACTCCATCTCAAAAACACCAAAAAAACCTAAAAGTCAGTTAGTAAAAATTTGCCAGATTACACTTCTGGCTTGCATACATTTCTCCTGGACAGTGCTGGCCTGTAATGTCAGCCCAAAACAGATTTTTTTGTTTTGTTTTGTTTTTGGTTTATTCTCTGTTCACGACCCATACTATGCCTAGCACATAATAGGAGTTCAATAAAATTTTAATGAATTAATGAATGCGGGGTTGGGCTTCTAAGAACCCACTTGCCTTAATGGCTAGCACAGATGTAGCTCTGATCACGTCCGGTACCCGCCTTCTCACCGAATTACTTAAGAAAACCGAGGCCAGGCGAGGTGACGTCAGCCGGTGCCCAACTGCACGTAGTGCGGAAATGTCGGAAGCGGGATTTGAACCCAGGTCCTGTTCCCACATCTTTGGCGCGCTGACCCTTCCTACCTTACTGGGCAGCAGGGGCGGTGAGATAAACAAATGTGGGCACACGACATGTGTTTGACAAGAAGCTCCTTTCCTGGGCCGCGGCCTCCAGTCGGCCTCCTTCGGCCTGGCCCCAGCTCGCCACCTCCGCGGCCATCGCTGTCCACCCGCGTCTCGGCTGGCCGCCGAGCTCTTCGCAGGCGGCGCCGAACGGAAGTTCCGCCTCCGCCGCGCGCCCCAAGGTGCAGCGACAGCCACACCGACCAATGAACAGCACACCGTGGCGGATACTGACCAATGGGCGCGCGCGCCGGGGGGGCGTGTTCGGGCCGCGGGCCGGAGCGGGTCGTGCGCGCTGAGGAGGAGCCGCCGCCGCCGCCGCCGTCGCCGCTGCCGCTGTTGCCGCCGCCGCTACCGAGGCCGAGCGGAGCCGTTAGCGCCGCGCCGCAGCCGCCCGCCCCCCCCCGGAGCAGCCCCGGGCCCACCCGCCCGCTTCCAGGTGAGGTGGGGAGTCCGCGGTGGCGCCCGACGGGGTAGGCCGCGGCAGGCCTGAGCTCGCCCGACCGGGCCGCGAGCCTACACCGGCCGAGGCCCAGGCCGCGCGAGGCCGGCAGGGGACGCGCGCAGGTCGCGGCGGGCAGGTAGGGCCGGGCAGCGTGGGGCCGGGCAGCGCGGGGCCGGGCAGCGTGGGGCCGGGCAGCGCGGGGCCGGGCAGCGTGGGGCCGGCGCTAGGCCCGCGCCGGGTTCCTCGGGCGCCGCGAGGGTCGGCGAGGGGGTGCGGCGTGGGCGCGGGCCTGGGACCGGGCTGCGCGGCCCGCGCCCGGCAGCCTCGGAAGCCCGGATCCGGGGGCGGAAGAGCGAGCCCGGGCGGGGGCGCGGAGCGAGCGCCCCGTCGCTCGGAGGTCACGGCCCACGGGCTCGCTCCCCCGGGAGACCTCGCACATTCTTTTGTGGTCGTTGTCAGGGTACGGCGGCGGATCCGAGGTCCCTGTAGAAGCATGCAAAACCTTCAGTACGTAGGAGAGTTCTAGAAAAGAAAAAGATACATATTTTTGGTCGCCATCTCTAACAAAGCTGTTAGTGGGGCGTGGGACGTTTGGATTTGTAAAATGTGTGTGCATGTTGCAAACATAAGCTGCACGCAACGGAACAATGGGGGACGAATGGTCTTCCTTTTCCGGTGTCTTCTGCTAGGCTTATTAAAATGGGGCTCTGATGGGTACTTTGTGCAGGGCAGGTGGAGAACTTTTGCAACGGACTGCTCCTGGAAGGACGCAGCCCAGGGCCGCATCCCCCACCCCACGCCAGCACTTGTCGAAAGTGTTTCTGTGGGATCTCGGTGGCCAGTGCTTCAGAAAAGGGGGAGATGGGAAGGATGTGCCAGCTGGAGAAGCGTTTCCCAATCTGGTGCTAGTGACAGTTGGGGTGGGGGTCATATAATTCTTGGTTGGGGGAGCTGCGCTTTGCGTTGTAGGAAGTTGGGCAACCCTACAATGCCAGTAGCATTCCTGCCCCAAACCCTGCTATGATGATCAAAAATATCTCCAGACATTGCCAGATATCCTCTCGGGTCGGGCCTCTCACTCTCTCCCTCTGTGTCTCTCTCTTACTGTCTGTGTGCACAGCCACTACTACCAAACTAAAATGATCTCCCACTGAACGTATTTTTAGCCTCATATCTGAAACCCTTGGAGATGTTCCCAAGACCTTGAATGAGCTCAGCTGTGTTGAGCCTTAGTTGTTCTACCTGTAAAACGGGAAAGTGGAAAATATTGTGCAGATTTAAGGGTGTGGAAAGCCCCTAGCATTGCCCATGGGCTATACATGATAGGCACTGAACACACAGTGTGACAAAGAAACACCAGTACTTATTGACAGTCTGCCATATGCTTGACACTTGTTCACAGACATTGGTCTCTAGCTCTTGTAAGTGCTATTATAATTTCCATTTTAGACATAGAGAAACTGAGGCCTAGATGGGTGGCTTGGTATCATGTTCTAAAGTAGCTAAGGCAGGATTTAAACTCAGGCTCTCTGATTCAAAGCCTTTACTTTGAACCACTGAGGACAGTTACCATTGAACATCTGTGTGCCAAACTGCTGGTGTGGTAGCTCCCCCCTGTAATTCCAGCACTCAGAAGGCTGAGGCAGGAACATCACCATGAGTTCAAGGCCAGTCTGAACTATATGTCGTTACCCATCTCAAAAAACCAAAACCAAAACCACAACAAAAACATGTGCTGGGGTCTGTTTAAAATTCTACAGCTTCAGGGTTTGTGAAGAGGCCAAAATAGATGAAGATCTCCAGATGTGACCAGAAATGTTTCTCTTGAAGCTCTGCCTGGAAGGGACAGAACTTCGATTGGGGTCTGTTAAATCCGGGGTCGTGCGGTGTGGTCTTCCTGATGCAGGATCATTGCCTTCCTCCCGCTGCTTCCCATCTCCCTCATCTTTCCACACTTCAGCAAGGGCTGGTTTTTGTAATGCAGATCTAGTTGTTTTCCTCCTGATTAAAAGCCTCTGGGCAGAAAAAAAGCAAATTTTGTTGACCTATTTAAGTGGCTTGAATGTCGGGAGCCCAGAAGTCGGGACACCAGTTCTTTCCTGCTCTAACCCTTCCTTCCTTTCTAACCTCATCTGCACAGAGATCGGGGCTCTCTTCCACCTGGAGATCTCCTCCTGTCGAGAGGCCCAGCTTGGAGCTCACTCACCACTTGGTCCCTCCTCCAGCTGCCACTCTTCCTCCAACCCCACTGGAATCAACTGTTCCCTGGTTTGTGTTCCCATCCCATTCAATTTATTGAATCGAATTAAATGCTGAATGGCGCGGGAGATGCAGTGTTAGCCTGGCGTCTCTAGGTGGCAGCAGTGAAGTGGAGAGGCGACCTGAGGCTGTGGGTCAGGGAAAGCCCTGTAGGAAACCAGCCTGGAGGAGGGGAGTGAGTCGCTTCCCTCCCTTGCTCTCTCCCTGCTTCTGTGCTGTGACCTGGGCTCTGCACTGGGCTCTGGGGAGGCAGTAGTGTGTGTGGTGTGTGTAGATCATTTCAGCTCCTCTGCTGAGGGCTGCCGCGGTTATGCATTGGCTGATGGGGAAGTAGAAAAGAAGAACCTGCTTCCCAAGCCTGGGTGGGCTCAGGAGATCCTGCAGTGCTTCCTGGAGGAGGTGAGGTGCAGGGGTAGCATGAGTAGGCAGGTGACACCAGGGGTTGGGCTTTTCAGGATGCAGGATATAAAGGGCAAAGACATGTTGGTCATGAAGTGAGTTGCGGCAGGACCTGCAGGTGTGCGGCAGAGGGCTTGGCTGTAGGATAGATTTGGGAGTCAGGCTTGCACAAGAAGAGCTAGAGCAGAATGTGGAAGGCCAGGACACCAGTCAAGAGACAGACAGCGGATTCCTTCAGGTCAGAAACTGAGTGTGACCAGGGCTGCCATGGCAGGGATGGAGAAGGGATGCTTCAGACACAGATGCTTAATGTAGGAAGTAAGCAAGAAAGGACAACTGAGGCTGGCTCTGCCTGCACTTGAGTGGCCTGAAGATGAATGGTCCCTCAGAGAAACAAGGAAAGCTAGAGAGGTGAGGTTTTGTATGTGGATGGAGACAAGAAAGTACATGGCTAGGGCGGCATGCAGGAAGTGGGAAGGTGGCAGGAGTGCCCATGTGTATATATTTCTGCTCATATACACAGTGAGACATGCATCCTACTCCATCCATAACCTCAGTGTGAACTGGCAACTACAAAAGAAAAATACATATATATATATAAAATGAAAACCTCTTGATCCTAGTGCTCATGAGGCTGAGGCTTGATCACTGTGAATCAAGATCAGTTTGACGTATAGAGCAAGACCTTGTCTCAAAAACAACAAAACCAGACCTCCTTGTAGTCTGGTTTTTTGGGGTAAGGGTGTTTTGTTTTGATTTTTCTTTCTGAGGCAGGGCCTCTATGTAGTCCAGGCTGACCTTGAACTCACTGTAGCTCAGGCTGACCACCAACTTGCAGTGATCCTCTGCCTCAACCTCCTGAGTGTTGTTGGAATTACACGTGTGTGCCACCACACATGGCACTTCACTGTAGTCTGGAAACAAAATGTAACTGTTATCACAGGGCAGGGGAAGAATTGACTTCTCCAAGAAGTTAGAGTCTGCACTGGGGAAAGTGACCTCAGTGTGTAAGTTTGAGAAACACAAGGGTGAAAGGGACAGTTTTAGAAACTCATCGAAAGAAATGAATATGTGGTGCTGGGTTTTGTTTTTGTCCGAGCAGGTTGTTGTGATCACAGGGGTGGGAGGCCCTCAGGGCAGCAAGGTCCAAGTGCGTCAGAGAGGCAGTGCAGGCCTCAGTGGGCCGATTTGGCCAGGCAGAGGGGCAGGAAGGGAATTTTGGAGGTCAATCTAGATAAATAAGCTGGGGTCAGTGACAGACAGTTCCTGGACCAGTCAGGGTAACCCTGGTGAATTGCTGGGCTTGGGGGGAGGACAGCAAACCAGTCCAGAGATGACTGTTGGACTGCAAGGTGACCCCATCCTGAGGGTTAGGGCTGGGATTGCACCTCTGTTTTGTGTGTCTCATGCCTTGCCTTATGCCTGGCACGTGGTTGGCACTCCATCTGTGCCAGGGAAAGGAAGGATTTGCAGGGAGGTCAGAAGTGACTGGATCC
The DNA here is from genome assembly GCA_004027595.1 of Dinomys branickii. Taxonomy (NCBI): domain Eukaryota; kingdom Metazoa; phylum Chordata; class Mammalia; order Rodentia; family Dinomyidae; genus Dinomys; species Dinomys branickii. The sequence continues at coordinate 6,417 of PVLD010009251.1, read as the reverse complement.
AGCTACTTGTCAAAGAGACCTTTATGCCAGAGGAAGGAGTCACAGGAGAGGGGATGGTGTAGAGCAGCTCAGTGGCAGGGCTGTTGTTACCGTGGATAGAAGCTAGGAGCTAGAGGAAGAGAAGGGAGGAGATTTGCTTTAGAGACATCATTAGGAGGTGGTCTAGGCAGGAAGGGACAGGACAGTGGCAGAGACGGGAGAGTTAGAGACATGGTTCACATGTCATGCTGGCGGGACGTGTTGCTCCGTGAGTAGGAGGAATGGGGCTGAGAGTTGGCTGACAGGCATGGGGGAGGCACTACCACTGTGAAGTAAATTGGAGAGGAGGAGCTTTGATGGGGTCAAGGACAGGAAGAGAGGAGATGAGGCATTTGCCTCTGGAGATAGGGAAAATGGGGTCACACGTTCTCTTGTTTTTGCAAGTGAGATAGGAGTAAGCATTTACCAGGTGTCAGACACTGTGCATCCCATCCCCACAGAGGGAAACAGGTTCAGGGAAGGGGAGCAACTTCCTGTGGGTCAGCTGATGAGCAACAGAATTAGTGATGGAGCTCAGGTTGTCAGATTCCAGAGCCCATGGATTTTCTGCTGCACTGTGTTGCTTTGCATTTCTTAGTGAGATTTTACCAACTGGAAAGAGCTTAGGCTCTTAGCAGGGCTCTGGAGCTGATCAGGTCTCTTGGGCAAAGCCCTTGACTGGGCCACATGCTGGCTGTGCCTGGCCAGTTTGCACCTGGGCTTCTCAGCTGGCTGACAGGGAATTGCTGCGACTTACCAGGAGCTGTCTTACCCAGGTGGCCTTTCCTGGCCATGGACAGGGGCCAGCACGGAGCTGTGGTCCCATGTCCAGCTGAGCCCCGCCTCAAATGGCAGTCTTAATTGGGTCAGACCATGCCTTCAGAGTTTTCTGGCACCAGAACGATTCCTGGGTGACCTGACACTTTTACCTTGAAGCTCAGAATTTTACATCTGGAAAAGACCTTGGAAATAATTGAGTCCAAGCCCTGTCAGATGGTGTGTGAAGTGTCAAGGTCGAGTTGGAAGATATATTTGACTGTTCTAGTTTTATTCTGGCTCAAGAAAACCTGACCCATCACTGTGAAGTGAGACAGGTTGTCCTGTGTGCCTCACGGAAGCCAGTCCTGCGTGCACTGCTGGTGTACATTTTTATGTCATGTGTAAAGAAACACATGTCCAGCCCATGTGTGTATGTGGGGGGGTAGGTGTTCCACAGGTGTGAGCAACATTGCTAATGTCACTCAGGCATAGCCAGGATGGTTTGAAATAGTGCAGTAGAGTTGAAAACACTTAGATCATCCAAATGGAAACATTTCCAAAATAGCAGGAATCCTTTTGACAAAGTTAAAGTTTCCCTTTTGCTCCCTACAGTTGGGTAGATCTGGTGTTTTGGGGAGATGCTTAGTGATGATTCTACGCAAGTAGGGTGCTCAATGTGTTAGTAGAATGTCAGCATAATTTCTACTACCCTGCTTTAACATAAAAGAAATACTCTGGACATACTATTCCCGGGGCTTCCGGCAGTCAGTGACTCCCACCGTGTGACACACACTCAGTTTGCCTGGGGACCGTTACATGATTGTAGTGTAGTGTCAGCCTTCAAGACTCAAACCTTTGACAGTGGTGAAAAGTAGATCATTACATGGGGACAGGGATTTAGCTCAGCGGCACAGTGCCTGCCTGGCAAATGCGAAGTTTTGAGTTGGATTCCCGGTACCCCATCCAAAATCATCACAAGTTGGTATGATTGGGGCAGCAGTAAAGGTTTCCACTACTTGTGTGGAGGTGCTGAGAACTAGAGCAACCTGTTGTCCTGAGGGAAGGTGACTGTCTTGGTTACTTTTTCCTCGTTGCTGAGACAAAATACCCAGTGCCCAAAATGAAGGAAAGAAAGGTTTATTTAGCTTGCAGTTTGTGGAGGTGTCAGTCCATACTTTGCTGGTTCTGAGGCAGAGTGGCACATGGCAGAGGGCAAATGTTCATGGCAGCAGAGCAGAGCAAAAACAACCAGAGCAAAAGGGAAGAATGGCAGGCAAGCAGCCTCTTTCTATCCCTTACCTTGTAAACAGCCTACCCTCACCCAGGGGCCCTGTAGCTCTCACACAGGCTCAGGATGTATACAAAGTAAGCACCCTGGCTTCCTGCTGAATCACATAGTTAACCTTTTAAACTCCCCAAGTTGACACAATGTATCAACCATAACAGTGACCCTCTTAACAGGGAAGTGAGAAGAGCCTGGACTTGCCCTGCGAAGGGAACAACCAAAGCAAAGGTCCTGAATGTGAAGGGCTGTGGCATATTGGGAAGAGGCCTGGGTGGGGACACCCAGTGGGGGCCCCATCTCAGTGACCTTGAATCTGAGCTAGGGAGTTTGCTCTGTAATGACAGTTCCAGGCCAGGTCCTGCCACTTACTAACAGTGTGACCACAAAGTACGTGCCCTCTCCTCCTGAGTGGCGGTGATGCTAAGAGGAGCTGAGCAGATGGCCTTGGAGAAGGCAGGAGGCAGCAGTGACTTGGGAGTCATTGATGTTGAGGTGGTGACAAGGCCCAATTGTGGTCACAGCTGGTGGGCACAGATGCTGGGTGGGCACGGATGCTGGGTGGGCCCAAGCTGGATGGTGCAGTTGGAAAGGGCATAGGTGGGGCAGATGGAGTGTTGCCATGTACTCTGGCACAGGTTTGGGGGATTGGTATTGCCCTTTCTGCCAAAGGCTTGGCCTGAGGGGTACTGCCTAGCTTTAACTGCATGTCAGGAGGTGGCAAAACAGATGTTCCTTTTTTAAATCTTAACTTTTACATTTGCACATGGGAAAACTTACTCTTTGGTGTAAGATTGGCTGGTTGGTTTCTTTAACAGTCTTAGGGACTGAACTCAGGACCTTTCTCTGTCATTTTTGTTTTTTATTTTGAGAAGAATTCTTACCAAATTGCCCAGGCTGGGCTCAAATTTGTGATTCTCCTGCCTCTGTGGCTGAATAGCTGGGATTATAGGTGCATACTACCCTGCTCAGCCTTGGTGTAACGTTTTCTGAGCTTTCACAAATGCATAGACTTGTGTGACTTCCACCACTGTCAAAATACTGGAAAGTTCTGTTATCTGAAAACAAAAACATTCCCTCTTGCTGCCCTTACATAGTCACTTCCTCCCATCGCTCCCCATGCCGGGTAGCCACAGAGCTGTTTGTATGTGGATGTTCTTGACTTAGAGTGGGCCTGCACCCAAGAAACCCACAGTGATTTGACAATACAGTAAGTCCAAAATGCATTTAAAAAAGCCTCACTTGCACCTTATCTACCAAGTGCCTCTGCCTACCCACACAGTACTCTAGAGTACAGTAAGCCCCCTGACTTATGAACATTTGAGTTGTGAACTTCACAGGTGTATCATATAAGACTCACTTTGTCAGACTTAGGAACGAACCTGACTTCCTGAAATGGAACTCATTCATAAGTTGGGGACTTACTGATCAGTGTTTTACCCTCACGAGCACATGGCTGTCCAGGACCTGCCACTGCCCAGTGTCATAAGAGAGAATTGGCTTATGTATCACTAGCCCAGGAAAATCTCAAAATCCAAAATTCAGAATACCATTTGTACAGAATGAGTATCACTTTTGTACCATCTAGGAGTCATTAAGTCTTATCATTGTAAATTGGGGGCCATGTGTAGTTTCATCCTTTCCAAAACGCTATAGAAACGGAATCACACAGTATGAAGCCTTTTGGGTCTCTTTCTTTCACTTAGCAAGGTGTGTTTGAGATTCAGATGAGTATCATGGATGGACAGCACCTTTTCCCTGCTGACTAGTCTTCCTGATCCAGGATGCCATAGTTTTCCCATGAGGACCCTCAGCCGACAATGACGTAGCCTCCCTCAGTCCTCAGGGCTCTCACCTTTGAAGGGCTTAAAGGACATGCATTGTACAGATTTTGGTAACCATGAGTAAAGCTGCCACAAGCATTTGTGTGTAGACTTTTATGTGAAAGTTAAGTTTTTATTTCTCTTGATCAGTAGTAGGAGTTGGATGATTGGATCATGGGCTAAGTGTGTATTTAACTAAGAAATTGTTTTTTCCAAAGTGGCTGTGACATGTTTGCATTCCCACCAGCAGGGCAAAAAAGGTTTTGTTTGTCCCCATTCTATCCAGCGCTTGACATGGTGGTTGTTTTAGCCATTTTAATAGATGTGTAGTGGTTTCTCCCTGTGGCTCTTATTTGCATTTCCCTAATGACCATAGACGTTGAGCATTTTTTGTTTTATGTTATTTTATTTTTTAAAGACAGGGTCTAGGTAAGTAATCCAGGGATCTCCTGGACCCACTGTGTAGCCTAGGCTGGCCTTGAACTTGCAGCAATCTTCTTGTCTCAGCCTCCCCAGTGCTGGGATTATAGGTATGCACCACCACACCTGGCTCAGAGAACATCTTTTCATGTGCTTACTTGCCATTCAAACTTACTTGGTGCAGCATTCAGATCATTCACTGTTTTTGCAGTTGGGTTGTTTTCTTATTGTTCTGAGAGCTAAAAAGAGGTGCTCTTTTTTTTGCAAATATTTTCTCCTGTCTGTGGATGTCAATTTACCTAGCAGCGTCTTTCACTGAGTAAATTTTTATGATAACCAGTTTAGCAGGTTTTTTAAAGGGAATGTACTTTTGGTGTTATAAATAAGAAATCTTTGCCTAGCCCAGTATCACAGATTTTCTTGTAGAAATGTTGTATTTTTTCATTTTGGAACAGAGGTCAGCAATTTTTTTTTCTGTCAAGAGCCCAGTGGTAAATATTTCAGCAATATGGGCCATGCTGTTGTTACTTCTCAGCTCATTGTAGCAGGAAAACCAGCCGTAGACACAGTATATAAGCAGATGAAAGTGACTGTGTTGCAGTGAAACTATTTGTAAGAACAGGCAGTGGGCCGCATTTGTTTCAGAAGATCCACTTTTTTAGCAGGTATAGAGGGTAGTTACAGTTGGGTAATGATTGTCTAACTCATCATCTATGAAGGCAGGCTGAGGGAAAAAGTGGAAAAGCAGGTACCTAACTCTTAGAAATAAAAGATGGAGAGAGAAAAAGACAGAGGCAGGAAAAAGAGAAATGTCAGAATCATTGTTGAGCACACTTCAGAATGCATTTTAATTTTTCTGAGGTAATTTGTGAGCTTTGGAATGGGATTCAGCAAATATTTTTATTTGTATTTGAGCTAGTGATTATTTTAAAATCTCATGACCACAGTTTATTAGTTGCACAGTTTTTCTTTATTAAACTTTAATGCTTTCTACTGAAAGTTGGTATTTGGCTGTCCCCTGTTGGATCACGTTCAGCATTGTATTTTTACAGACAGTAGGACAGTATTTCTTTCCTATATTAACCTTCACATGGGGTTATTTCTGTAGAGCAGGTGCTCAGCCATTCCCAGGCACAGGGTGGTGTTTACGCATTTTGGTAGGCACTGCATGATCCTCCTCCAAAAAGGTTACACCATCTCATCTCATGCTCTTGTGGACAGTCTCATATGAGCCTATTCCCTCTCCCTTACCCTTATTTACACTGAATTTTAATCCATCTCTGATTTTATCCCATCTGATTGGCAGGAAATCGCATCTCGTTTGATTTCCCATTTTCTTTATTGTTTGTGAAGTTGAGCTTTTTTCATGTGTCTATTATCCACTTAAATTGTTAGTATCTATAAGTCATAGTTCATACCCTTTCTCCACTTCTCTATTGGTGATACATTACTTTCTTTTGGGTTTTATTTAATTTAATTAAATTAATTAATTTATTTATTTATTCCCAAATTTTTTACTAATTTATACGTGTCTGTATTATGTGTTCTCTCAACCATAGCAGTATTGACATTTTAGGCTGGGTAGTTCTTGGTTGTGGATGCCCTCTGTGCTTAGCAGAACGATTAATTAGCCATATTCTGGCTTCTATCCATTAGATACTGCCCCTAGTGGAGCCGACCAGAAATGTCTCTAGACATTGCTCAGAATCCCTGGGAGGGCAGAATTGCCCAGCTTGAGAAGCACTGATATTTACACAGTAAATATTTCCTTCCAGTCTCTTGCCTCTTATCATTATTTATGATGCCTTTTGCCATATGTTATGCTTAATGTTATGAAGTCTAACTTCCCAATTTTTTTCAATGTTAATCTATTTTTTAAAAAGCAGGGAGCACAGATACCTTCAAAAAAAATAATATTCTGTTGTTGTTGTTGTTGATGTTGTTGCTGTTGTTGATGTATGCCTGTTTTCTTTCTTGTCTTTGGATTTTTGGTTCTTGTGTTTTCTTTTTTTTTTTTTTTTTTTTTTTTTTTTTTTTTTTTTTTTTTTTTTTTTTTTTTTTTTTTTTTTTTTTTTTTTTTTTTTTTTTTTTTTTTTTTTTTTTTTTTTTTTTTTT